>JADBJO010011778.1:0-12500 GCA_016801955.1 Conus betulinus
TGTGTCTGGGATGTTGCCCCGCTATTTCATGTTTAACAGTCCTTCTGAGGAAGGTTGTGGGGAAATGATTCAGCGTCTTGGAATGTCGTTGGTGTAATGTCCATGTTTCACCATACGTAGAGGAGTGTGGGGAAAACATATGTTCTGTACATCTTCAGCTTGATACCCCCTCTGTTCAAAACATTGCTGTGTAGTCTGTCAAAGGTTGTACTTGCTTTTGTAATTTTGATGCTCACTTCATCGTCGATTGTGACGTTCTGGGGGACAGTGTGCTGCTAAGGTAGGTTAATTTATTCACTGTAGCGAGTCTTACAACCATTGACTGTGATGTTAGACTCATGGTAGGATCTGCCTGCCTCAGGTTGATGCAGAACTTCCGTCTGCTTTGTATTTATGGTGAAAGCCAAAGCTGACGCATACTACTGAGAACTTGTTGATGCTGGACTGCATGTCAGTTTCAGAGTGCAGTGTTGAGAGTGCAGTCATCAGCAAACAGAAAGTCCCTGATGATGTCTGTCATGACTTTAGATTTTGCCTGGGGCCTCTTGAGGTTAATCGGCATTCTGAATGTGATGTCGATGCCTGCGTCTCCTGCTCTGAAGGCATCAGTAAGGAATGCAGTGAAGAACTGTTCATGCTGAACAGAGTGGGTGCCAAAACAACGGTCTTGCTGTACGCCATTTGTGACAGGAATGGGCTAAATGTCTCCATTGTCCTGGATGTGGGCCTGCATGCCATCATGGAATTTGCCTCACCATTCAGAATTCCGGTGGGCATTCCGTATGTGGCCAAGATCTTCCACAGGCCCGTTCTGTTGACAGTGTCAAAGGTCTTTGTCAGGTCGACATAGGTGGAGAACGGGTGGCAGTGTTTTGTTTCTAGCGCTTTTTTTCTTGGAGATGTGTGGCAGCAAATACCATATTGATAGTTTTTTCTCTCTCTTTTCTGAAACTGCACTGGCTCGCCAGCGGTTCAGCAGAATCCTGGCAAGTATCTTGCTGCTATGGAAAGGAGGGATATGCCCAGTGGGTTGTCACAAACCTTGATGTTCTCTTTGCGTTTGTACAAATGGATTATAGATGCATCTTTCAACTTCAGAGGCATCGTCTCCTGTTCCCACATCAGCAGAAACAAATGATGAAGCTTTTCAATCGAGCTGAGCACACCTTCTTTGTAGACTTCAGTTGGTGTGGAGTGTTTTTTTTGTTACCCTCCCTCGCAGAAGACTTTATTTTGAGAACTGATGCCAGTTCCAAAGAATGGGAGCGGTACTTTTGCAGCAGGAAAAATTGCTTTGCTACATCCTGTACAATACGCCGGTAAAAAGTCCTCAAAGACACAGGAGAAATACTCCACTATAGAGAGAGAGTGCTTGGCTATTGTATGGGCATGTGAGAAGCTCGCCAGGTTCTTGACTGGAAGAAAGTTCCGTTACAGACCGACCACAGGCCATTGACGTTCCTGCAATCGTCAAAGTCTAAGAACAACAGATTATTAAGGTGGTCTTTGGCATTGCAGGAATTCACATTTACTATTGAACCAGTGCCTGGAACACAAAATGTCATGGCAGATTTGTTGTCACATGTGTGAATATTCATACACACCTTCCAAAACGGGACGGAAATGAGAGGCATTTTGTGCAAAGGTGCACATGAGATGCGACCTTTCTAAGATGTTTTTTGGCAGATGTCACATGAGCGGTAATATTCTGTAACTTCCTTTGTGACACCTGGCCATAAAACGAATCAAGAACTCCCTTTAATGTTCTTTGATTCCGCAGTGTCCAGCGAAGAATGCATCATGAGCCCTGTGTACTACTATCTCTCTAAGTGGCTTTAGAATGACAACCTGTTTGTTGTCCTGTCCAGGTACACACCTGTACAGAATGTCAGAGTCCAGTACGTACGTTGGTTTGTCCATTGGTATGTCAGTGACAGTCTGTTTAGCAGTAGAAAGTATTGTCGTCAGCATGTTGTCTTTCCCTGCATTTCTTTTTGATCATCTAGGGTAATTTTGAGTTCATCCACTTTTGATACTTTTTAGCAGCTTTATAGCCTTTCCCTGCTCTATGGTGTCTGATCTGGTACTCACAAGACAAGGAACGAACGATCCTCCAGCACCACCATGTACTGTAGCGACACCTGGCAAATTGCTCAAGATCAAGTTGCAGACTGGGTTATCGATAACACAGGCGGTGAGAAATCCATAGTAGTACGGTGTATCGACCCGAAATGTTTTGCCAGCGGAAACGTTTCTATCTTGCCTCCAAACGACCTACACATTTGGACAGTGTTGAGATACTGGTTTTTGTAGCACGAAAGATTTTCTTACACCAGCGGTGGTGCACCCAGTGTCTCGCAAAAACCGAAGCCTGCAATCCGTTGATGGCTCCGTTTTCTAACACCAGTCAATCAACCAATTATGTGTGGTACCAAAACAAGGCCTTCTTCACAATCGGTGGATACTAATGCGGGTTTTGAATCATTTAGTTTGAAAGGGCTATTTTTTTTTAAAATGGAACTTGCCATCACAAATGAAACATCGCATTGTCTGATTGGCGGCCGACTGATTGGTGTTACTTTGTGAACTTCGGTTCTGTCCATGAGCTGACCCAAGAGGTCTATGCAGTGGTCGTTGTTCACAACCTTAAAACGTTTGCTGAAGAGCAACGGGTTTTTTCCGGTGGTGAATACTGGTACTGACGAAAGTCACTTGAACCGCGGAGAGATCCCTGTCCGTTCCTAGAATAGGTATATCCTTGAAGACCCGGAAACGGCCCACAGTTTCCTTTCCTGTAATTTCCCTGTACCGATGGGATTGTACATGATGCATGCGACTCAAAGACAGAAGATCTCCTTTCCTAGCCACACCCTTATCCGGGTGAGCGATGCAATACTGATCAGCCATCTGACACATTTCCTCAACGCTTTCAAATAGCCTTTCTTTAAGGAAAGTGGACAGATCTTTACTCACGCTCTGGAAAAGTTGTTCTCCAAGGAGATCTCGCAGTGATTGGAAAAGTTTTTTTTTTTTTCGGGGGGGGGGGGGGGGGGGGGGGGGGGGGGGGGGGGGGGGGGGGGGGGGGGGGGGGGGGGGGGGGGGGGGGTTGATAAATCGATCCCTTGATATAAGCAATGACTCATGCGAATTAAAAACGACGGAAACGATTCTCCTTTGTCAGGGCGCACAGAACGGAAACGTTCGCGAAAACGATCGGCAGAACATTGAATTGTCTTGAGGAGTTCTTCCTTCAATTGATCCCAAGTTAAATTTGTTTTCGCAGTGAGTGTGTGGTACAGTGCCAAAGCGCTACGCTTAAACAATGACGTAATATACAATGTCCACTTTCCCTTTGGCCAACCACAAGTCGTTGCGTGACTTTCAAATCAGAAAAGAAAACTATCGATGTCATCCGTTTTTTTCCTCCAGAGGCGGTACCTTTGGAATGTATGCTTTTTTTTGGTTGGCGTGCTTACGGAACTGACTGGTGGAGCTGGTGGAGGTTCTCTTGATGCCTGTAATCTTTTAATTTCAGCATCGCTCTCTAATTCCAACTGCCTCTACTTAAATTGACGTTCTTTATCTTCAGATTCCCTCTGTAGTCTTTTTTTATTCTTCAAATTCCCTCTGTAGTCTTTTTCTTCTTTAGATTCAGATTCCCTCTGTAGTCTTTTTTCTTCAAACTCTAGTTCTAGTTTCCTTTGATTTTCTTCTCTCTCTCTTAGCCTGTCTTCCCTAACTATACATTGTTGCACATATTTGGTAAGTTTTTCTCCATCAAAACCCAAGCATTCCGCTTGTTGAACATATTTATCAAAATCTTCCATAATGAACCGTCAACAGATATAAACACAAAACATTTCTAAGTATGAATAAAATAACGCGGTATATGATGGTGTTATATGTTTTCACAAAACACACTTATTATAATATATACAAACAAAGAATTCAATTTCCGGTGTAAACAGAAAACAGCTTACTGAAACAGGGTAGATATGAAACCCAAGGAATGTATTATTTTCCGAAAGTAATTTGTTTTTGAAAACAGCTATTAATTTGGACTTTTTTTAAATGAAGTTCAATGGTAATCTCTGTGTTTTTCCTAAGAAAGGAAAAAACATAATACTTAAGTTTTGTTTTGTTTTTTTTTTGTTTTTTTGAAATAAATTCTTTATAAGTTTTAAATGTTCTGGTTGTCAGTCTTTCTTATAAACACAACTAGTGGAAATCTTACCTAAAAAGATGACAAATGTTGAAAGAAAAAAACTAGATAGGAGCTTATTGCTTATTGAAGTTAGAAGATTTAAGAGGTTGAAAAGGAAAAAATACACAGGGGTGAAAAGGAAGATGAACAGGATACACAGGTTCGTGATAGTGAAGATGAAATCAGAAAGCAAAAGAAGCCCTCAGACCGCACCCTATGGTCAAAAAAAACCCACTGTCCTCAACCGTGAATATGCAACACAACACTATAGTAATAAATACAAAAGATAATGATGTAATCAGAAATAAAGCTCACATTCATCAAAACGCAAAGAAATATCACATCACAAAGAAAACACACACCACACACACACACACACACAGACGGATAATCAAAAGAAAATATTTATTAAAATTTTTCCGTCCCCGTACTTGTCCAACCTCTGTCCTGTTGAAGGAGGCAAGGTCGTCAATTCGAACTCTGGGAAGAGGGGACTATTTGAGGATGAAAACGAAGGACAGAGAAAGAAACAACAACAACACACAACAACAACAACAACACAAAATACCTAATGAGGAGCGATCACGGATGTCCCGCTCCTTGACTACCTAATCGCTCAATGTAGCGAGAGGTGGTTAGGGTCACCGATCTGGGAAAAGATATATAGGGATGGATCACGGCTGCTCCCACTCCTTGAACTAGTCGCTCAAGGGAGTGGGTTCACCGATGCGGGGGGGGGGTGGGGGTGGGATGGGGGGAGGGGGGGGGGGGGGGGGGGGGGGGGGGGAGGGAGAGGTAGAGAAAATAAAATAAAATAAAAATGAAAAACAAAAAAAAAACGAACAAAGACAAAAAAAAAAAACAGCAAAAAACTCTGAGTCAGAAAGAAGAGAGAGAATCCCACTACTCGCACTAAAAAACAAAATCATTCAGCCACACAAATAGAAAAGAAAACAAGTGCAAACAATTTCATTATAGGCAAAATAATTAACTGTAATTTTCTTTGTCCTTCCCTCAAACCCCTGACGGTACAAACAATTGTTTTTGTTTTTTTTTTTTTTTTTTTTTTTTTTAACATGAAAATAATCTCTTTCCTTTTCCACGGCACCGATAGAAATCGTCTTTTTTTCTTTCTTTCCCAGCCGGAGGACAAAAAACAATGGTAGCTACGTCGGGGTCACCACGTCACACTGGGTGTCACTCTTTGCACACATGCATTCATGACAGCATTTACTCCATACGCACACGCAATCCCTCTGGTCAACCAAAAGGCGCACTACCAAATGTTTTTTTCTTCTCCCCCTCTCCTCCGGGGAAAACACTTTAACTACATGAATCGAACAATTATAAGCACATTCTATAACTCTCTCTCTCTCTCCTCGTGTCCCTCTCAGGGTCTCTCTCTCCTCTCCTCTCTCATCTCTCTCTCTCTCTCATGCTCCTCACAATGAGAGATAAATCAAGTTACGACTAATATCAGTAAATTCTTACAACATTCCTTCTTCTTGCCGAAGAAAGAATACCCTCTTTCTCCAAGATTATGAAGTTATGGCCTTTAACACAACATTGGCCCAAGATCCCAAGACCAGGAGAATAAATCACTCATGCATTCATGATGCCATACTGCATCAGAAAACGTGCTGACCCCCCTTGAACTCTCTCCTTCACTGGGAACCGATGAGATCCGACTCCTCTACCTGGGTTCTTCATTGCTGAGGCTGAACTGTCGGTGTGTTCCGGTCACACACCATGGCCATCGTTACACAGCCGTCTCAGCACTTAAGAAACAGATGCCGTCGCAGCATCAGAGGAGGAATAGCTGACGGGGTGAGGGGTGAAGGGCTGGTAATGACTGGTGTCAGTGGTGAGGACCCCTTGACCAACGTCCTGACAGGTTCGAGTCTTTAGGCCATCTCCTCGTGGGCTAAAACTAGTTTCTCAGGTAATTTTTTCCTCCCGGGGGGGGGTGGGGCTCCCTAGGAAATACTCAGTGGTTCAAAACACATGACCAGTGGCACTTTACCAGTCCCTTATTAAACTATTTCTCAGTGGTTTACTTTCACCCAATGACCCCATTGTTTATTTCACTGAGTATCCTTACAATTATTGGGGAACGCCCACTGCACAAGTCAAACAACATGAATATTTTTTCCTTTTTAATTGTGGGCATGGGGCAAAGATTCATATCACTAGACTACATGTTGATGGAGCGTCACATGCCTTGATGTGAGGCTACGTCACATGACAGTGATGAACAAGATCATTAAAACGGATACTTCACATGACATGTGGGAAAAGAAAACGATCCAGCTCGCAAGTCGGACCTTTCATCCACATTTGTTTATAATGAGTGTATTGACCATTATTATGAAAAAAAAAAGGAATACTAACGCAATGCCAACATGAATTCATACGACGAGATCCGCTCTACGCGAATGGGTACTGGTTGTTCCAAATATGACCTCGTGGATGGTGCCACTGTTAAAGAAATCAAACGTTTCCACGGTAGCAGATGCATGTGTTAACCAAAAGAACATTGCACATATAATTCAAACACCATTTTTCCCCCCACAAAGAGGTGCATATATATGTACGTTGAGTTTCCCCAGTTTCAGGAAACCGGTTATCGCAATAAAACATGTAGTCTGAAGATATTACTATTTTTTCAATGACTCGACATTGAAAACAAATCCAGGGGAAGGCTGCTGGATGGAATGCTGTGTATGTCTGGTTCAGCGATGTGTCTCATATTTTAAAGTCACCTGGCCCAGTGTTGTCAATGATAAAAAGAAGAAACTACTGTATTTTTTGCACAAAGGTAGGGACACTATTACATTAAGTGTGAGTATGTTATGTGGATATTCTATATATTTCTTCGTAAGAGGAAACAGCAGTATGTTTTTGCATCTTGTTGGACATCTACAACAAACAGTTGTTTGCTATGGATACAGGTTTTAGTAGGTGGCCCCACGAAGTCAGCAGCATCAAGAGTTCAAGAGAGTGTTTGGCAAACTCCATAAACTACACATTGATAGACTTGACAGAAAACAATGAATTAAACATCGGTGTTCCTACATGTTTAAGAGTAATAAGGACATAGTGAACAGGGCACGTTATACCACATATCTGTTCTTCCTTCTGTTGTGGGCACTGACTTAGACCATGACAGAGGTGATCTTGATACAAGCAAATGCTGAAAACAGACCAGTGATAACAATATGGGCAGAACAGTATCTGACTGTCTTGTTCACCTTCTCAATAAACACAGTCATGAAAGCCATTGCTTCTTGTGTAGACAGAGATGCAGTACAGCTGCTCGGCTTTACAACAAATGTAAGTGTCAGGACAAAGATTGTTCACTTTGTATCACTTGAGCATAAATTAACCCGTACCGTCTAAGCTGGTGAGATGAGACTTTCTTTCTTACTTCCAGTTTCGATCTAAAGTGATTTCCTCCCTCAGTCCAATTATTGGTTTCTTCAGAGTCATCAAAACAATCAGAATCCCATTTGCTTTGTCGAGTTCGCAGTAGACACTGACCACCGGAACGCATAGAGTCAAGACATTACAGGTATCAACAAACTGGCTCACTACTTTCAGTGCGCATTTTAAAGTCTTGAGTAAAAGAGTTTATACTCCTTTGATCTAACTCAGTCTCATCTGAACATAGCAAATATCTCTGTAATGACCATGAGGACATATGAGAGTCAAGCATATATTGGGATTACTCATGCAAATGAGGATTCGCTATGTTTCCCCCAAAAAGTTGTTGGGGTTGTTATTGTTGTGGCAGGTAGTGCAGTTGTTCTTTAATGTTAGTGGTGGTAGTTTTTTTTTTTTTTTTTTCGTTTGTTTGTTTTGTTGCTTCATTCGTTTGCTTTGCTCTTTCATTAGTTTGAAATCTTAATTGAATGTATCACAGTTTTTTTTTTTTTTTTTTTTTTTTTTTTTTTTTTTTTTTTTTTTTTTTTTTTTTTTTTTTGTTGCTTCATTCGTTTGCTTCGCTCTTTCGTTTGCTTGAAATCTTAATTGAATGTATCATAGGTTTGTTTTTTTTTTTTTTAATTTTTTTTTATGTTGCTTCATTCGTTTGCTTCGCTCTTTCTTTTGTTTGAAATCTCAATTGAATGTGTTTTTTTTTTTTTTTTTTTTTGGTTGCTTCATTCGTTTGCTTCGCGCTTTCATTTGTTTGAAATCTTAATAGAATGTATCACAGGGCTTTTTTTTTTGTTTGTTTTTTTTTGTTTTTACGCAGTAATGAAAACTCTTGTCTCGTGTTAGCATGTTTGGATAGATATATGTTAGCTAAATGCGTTTGCGAAGGAGCATTTCGAGTGAATGAGATTCTATTTCATTAAAAAAAAAATAATAATAAAAAAAAAAAAATAAAAAAAAAATAAAATAAATGCTTTAAGAGAACGAAACGTGCAGATCACAGTGCTCTTGAAGGGCACAACATGAAATCAAACGATCCATGTAATAAACCATCAAGTTGTCAGATACATCATCGACATATGAGATTAATCAGCGAGCTATCAGAAAAATCTTAGAGCTGTCAGACTGTTTGTAAATCGAATGTACATGAAAGCTGCATCACACGTGCCGAGTGTTTTACACACACACACACACACACACACACACACACACACACACACACACGCGCGCGCGCGCGCGCGCGCGCGCGCACACACACACACACACACACTAAAATAGAACAATTTGAAGCAGGTGCACTCTGTCTTATTGCTCGTTAGTGTTGATTGAAGCCACTGTCGAACTTGAAATTTAAAACAGACGGAAAACAGATGTGTATTTGTCCATTCCAATTGGTCTCACGCGCTAGTCACGTGAGGCCACTAGCCCTGGTATTCAGAGCTGCTGAAGGGACAGTGTTCTGTTTCACCCTGTCCGTCTTCACGCTCTGTCTTCAGGCTACAGTCCAGTTGATCCTGAAATTTAGCATAGCCACAGAACAGCCCATAAAACACTATCGATCAACCTACAGTTTGGTCAGTCTATGAAAGAGCAAAAAAAACAAAAACAAACCAAAAACAAAAAAAAAGCAGATTTAGCTTTCAGCTTTCAATGTTCTGCCACTAAGAGTCTGTTTTAGTGTGTGCTTGCATGAAGGAATTAGGCGTTCTGTCAGGAAAAAAAAAGTGTTTCCAAAACACACTCGTAATGACCATTGTGTGATCAAACGATTCCTCTCCCACAAGCTGCTTATTCTCTTGTGTTAAGCAAAATCTCTGTCTGTCTGTCTGTCTGTCTGTCTGTCTGTCTCTGTCTCTCTCTCTCTCTCTCTCTCTCTCTCTCTCTCTCTCTCTCTCCAGGTTCTGGTTGTGTAGTGCAGTAAGAGAAGTTTCAAGACAGGGTATATTCTTGATGAAGAACAAAGGACCAGGGACAAGACCACCCAGACGCGTGAGTCAAAAGAACAGTGTATGACTGCCATATGGCTTGCCCATGACGTTCTGACGTCCCGGACACTTGGGAGTGACTGAGAGGAGAGACAGTGTGTTCCAATGTCGCTACTGGCCCAGCATGTGTGAGGTACATGCCACTACTGCCAGTTGTCTGACTTACCTGCAAACTGAAGACTAACTTCCAATAACCAAGGGTCTCCCAGGCTGATGGCAAATGGGCCATCAGGAAAAGGACATGGGTAACGACCAGTTTTGGGAAGAATTACTAATCCTATAAATAAATGAATAAACTATTGAATAAATAAAATAAATAAATTTAAAAAAGCATAAATACATATACAAGTAAATAAAGATGAAATAATAGATATATAAATAAATGAAAGAATCAATCAAAAAATAAATACATGATGAAATAATAGATATATAAATAAATGAAAGAATCAATCACTCAATAAATACAAATTACTACACTTTGCCTATCCCAACTGGTGAGAATGTCAGAAAAGGAGCAGATAGAAATAAAAAAAAATATATTCAAAGAAAGAGAGAAAGGAAAAGAAAAAGCAAGAAGAAGCCAAGGGAGAATTGTTAGATGAATTATGATTACCGTCATATTTATAATAATAATAATAATATAATTTTTATTATTATTATTATTATTATTATTATTATTATTATTATTATTATTCTTGTTATCATCATCGTCGTCGTCGTCGTCGTCGATGTTTGTTGTTATTGATGTTGTCGTCGTCGTCATCATCATTATCATTATTATTATTATTATTGTTGTTGTTGTTGGTAGTAGTAGTAGTAGTAGTATAGTAGTAGTAGTAGTAGTGATGGTAGTACTATTCGCTTTATTATTACTATCGTTGCTGTTGTTAACATTGCTATTATTGTCATTGTATTATTATTATTATTATCATGATTACTCTCATATTACATTATTACTAATATCATTATTATCACTATCATCATCATTACCATCAGCATTTTTCTTCTAGTTCTTGTTATGACCATTGTTAGTAGTAGTGGTAGATGCAGTTGGAGAAGTAGTAGTAGAAGTAGTAGTAGTAGTAGTAGTAGTAGTAGTAGTAGTGATAGGAGGAGGAGGAGGAGGAGAGTATCATGCTATGATAGAATTCTTCAAAATGAATGAGAGTCTGAAAAGCACACGTGTCTAAGGCACTTTTCTCTACCTTAGATTGACAACATGGCATGATGTGTTTTTGTTTGGGGTTTGTTTCTTCTGTCAGTGTTTATCATTAATTCTTAACTGAAGAACGGTCCTCAAACACTTGGTTTCACTGTACATTTTCAGGTGGGGGATATTTTAATGCTTCAAATCCTATCACTTTTGTCGTGTGCGCAGCAGTGTCTGATATCGAAGCTCTTGTGCTATGCGCCGTTTCTCCAATATCATGTTCAAAGCGTACAGGAAGGGGTTGATCGCTGCGTTTAGTGGCAACACGATAATGGCCATCCCCACGTTGATCTCCCCTGGTATGTCGACACCACAGGCAGCCCAGACCCCACACAGACCAATAGAAAACCAGCACAGAAAATCAGTCACAGCAATTGACAGGAGACGCCTGGCAATGGTTGCTTCCTTGGAATAAGCTTTCTCAGTGCCTACGTCTCCAGTTTCCTTTTGCTTCATTACATGTAATACTACTCCTCACTATACAGTAAATAAGAAATTGGACTACGCCAACCTTCAAAACGAGGATTAGGTTGCAAACAATCATGATACTAAATGAATAAATATGACCTGGAAAGTCAGCTCTTGTGACAGGCAGGGGAATACAGATATCTGTCTGTTGGAAAAACTCCCAGTGTAAGGTAACAGGCAGGAGAGGTATTACAGCCAGAGTCAGTGCCAGTGCCCACATGATGACACAGGCAATGTGAGCTGATCTGGCTTCAAATCGGATGCGACCACAAGGAAAATGGAGCACAAGGAAACGATCAAAGGTGATTAAACAGATCACAAAATACTGACAGTTCACATGATAACATGGACAGGAAACCTGCAATGCTACACGCGGCACCGTGTTTCCATTCAGTATCATGCCAAAGGTAAACACCAGCATAAATCTGGTCCGCCGTGGTAATGAAAACTAAATAAATTCCCATCAGAAAACCAGAAGCAAACAGGTGAAGAAGGAATATTGCAAAGACAGTTTTGCCATTTTCTGACATAAAACGTATGCAATAGACCAAACCACCGAAATTTCCCCGAACAGCGAGGACAGAAAATGTCACAAAGATTACGCGGTAAGCAATAGATTTCAACAAGTTATCACATGACGAGATTTCATTAGATGGAGCCCAAACACTGGCCTAGGAAAGTTTCTGGTAAAACATGAGAACAACACAACTTGAAGTTGTCTGTTATAACATACCTCAGCTTTCCCATCAATTTCATGAAATCCGGAGTGAAATCAGTGATAGGACAACCCTTTACATTCAGAAACTGGAGATTATGAAACAAGCGCTGGCCTTGCAGCTCCTTGACCTCACTCCATGACACATCTAAATATTGTAGCTTTGGCATACGAGTTATCAGAGCACTCACGTTCAGAGTCTTAGTTTGGGAATGGGACATATAAAGATCATCAGTGATGGATGCACATGCTGGGTTTGGATGTCAGGAATATTTCTAGACATGGGATTGCCTGCCAGATTTAATAACCGAAGATGAGGCATTCCTGCAAAGTGCCGGAAGCTGACTGAATAGAGGAGATTCTGACTAAGATCTAAACTGTGAAGATTGGGTAAAATGACTGTGGTTAAATTCCTCCGCCCACATGCCTGAGCACCCAGGTGGACCAGCATGGTGTTATCGCTGATATCACTCATAGTCACCC
>JADBJO010011778.1:15000-20000 GCA_016801955.1 Conus betulinus
GGTTCATCGTCATCAGTCATTGTCATCACTATGAACAACAACACAACCACAACAACAACCACAACCACAAATTAGATCAGATATAGGCTTTCCTACACGTGCAAAAAAACACATGCTCTCAGATTACTTTGGCAACGTATACATCTGAGCTTAGGCAAGCCACGGGCATTACTGATGACGAAAAGTCTGTATCTGCAAGGCCGTCCTTCTTCCCTACACCACCCTGGGAACTTCAAAAGAACCATTTTGATATTGACTATACTGATGTAAAAAAAAAGGGACAATATAAATATAGTGGCAAGCACTGCTAAATCTCATATTGAAGAAAAGTTCCAAATCATCTAAAAGTATACACTGATGAGTCATTAATTCATTTAAAAAAAAAATGTGGGCTCTGCTTATGTGATACCTGATTTAAAAGTAGAGAAATGTTTTTCACTGGGGAAAAATAAATCAGTTTTACTGTGGAACTCACTGCAATATTAATGGCGTTAAATGATCTTCTAAATTTCCCACGATCTATATTTCAAGTACGTTTTTTGGTGTTGATTCAAAATCTGTGCTTCAGGCACTGAAATCAATAAACTGCAGAATAGATCAGAAATGATAACTGCAATTAGCCGTTTAATTCATACTCTCTCTAATACAAGGCATGGCAATTACTTTCTGCTGGATACTGTCATACTGTTCGTTTTATTATAACAACAAAGTAGACAGAGCTGCGAAACAAGGTGCAAAATGTAGTTCAGTGTCTCTCGGGATGAATATTCCACTTTCCGTTCAAGAACAATATAGTATAATGGAATCATTTGCTTGGAACCATTTCCAGAATTCCTTCAAACATGGATTTCAGTATTACAAACTGTAAAACACACTCCCATATCAGCAGAAAGTTATCGTCTCTTATGTATAGGTGGAAAGTCGATGCTTTTACAACAAAATTTAGTAAAAATGTTTCATGTGTTTGTGGACCTCTGTCCACATCACATTGATCATATTATCTCACGTGCCACTATCAACAATTTATACCCATGCTTTTTATACTATTATCTCCGAAGCACCAGGTATTAGTCTTCATCAAACCCCTGTTTATCTCCGATCAGCACCAGGTACTTGCTCATATTGTTCGTAAAGCCGAAGGTGACAGACCAATCCAGAGCCGAGCGTCATCAGTGTTCAACTTCATGATTTCTGTGAATGTTTCCATCTCCTCCGCCGTCTCCAAACTGACCAGATGGGCCCCGTTTCTGGTGCACTCATTCCTGGCGGCCATTTTGGATACTGTATATGGTCCTTTTATTCTGAAGATATAGCATTTTCCTCCAGCATATATCTGCCAAAATATGAGAGAAAGTCATATGTAGCAAAGTATGTGTGCGTGTGTGTGTGTGTGTGTGTGTGTGTGTGTGTGTGTGTGTGAATGAGGTGTGTTTTGTACTTACACAAAGCCATTTTGGTTGACTTCTCCAACTGTTTCTACGTGGCCAAAATTGGATCGGTCGTCTAAAGCATCTACGAATACGAATATTTTTATTGAGGGGAAGACGGATAAGCTACACAGGCTTCTTTTCACCATGTCCTCACAAATGAAACAAAGAATGAACAACACAACAACACCAACAATATATATACAACAAGAACGTGAACAAATGCTCTCCTCCCACACTCGCCGCCGCCCCCCCTACCCCCCCCCCCACCAGAACACCAAAATATACCACAACAAGAACATAAAAAGATGCCCCATCCCCATTCTCACACGATCACATTTCAACTCCGGAAAACTTAGAAGAAGCAAATCATAGTTGTCCCATCAGGTACTTATGGAAAGCATTTTTAAAGGACGATAGACTGGTTTTTTTTTTTTTTTTTTTGATATTTGCAGGGATCTCGTTCCATAATTTCCCACCTGAGTATGTTAGGGATGACATGAAAAGATTGGTTCTTGGGCGGGGGATAAAAATAGTATTCTTATTACGGACATTTCTCATTAAGAAATGTTCATGTAAATAATCTGGTGCAAGGTTATTCATAATCTTATACATGAATACTCCTTATACATGAATAAACATTTCTGATGGAATGGAAAAATGTTTAATTCCTTATAATGATTTAATTCTAGAGAGAAGATTTAAGAAGTATAAGTTTAAGAGATCGTTTTTATATAGTCTGTCCAAAAGTTTTCAGGTACTTTTACAAGCTGAATCCAGCAGGTTGAGGCATAGTCAAGATCAGTCTGAATGTAAGCATGAAAAAATAATTTACGAGTATGCTGATCCAAAAAAAATGATTAATTCTACAGAGTTGAAAAAATTTTTTGTTTGATATTTTCTTTGATAAAGTTGTAATATGATTCGACCTGGATAAATTATTGTCAATGGTTATACCAAGTAATTTATGTGAAGTTACATGTTCTATGGCTTGATCATAAACGGTCAATGTTTTTAATATACTTTTAATATCCTGTCGCTATTGACGTGTTGTAATTAACATAAATTTAGATTTCTTTGGATGAAGTGCTATACTATTAAGTTCTGTCCAGTCACTAAGTTTAATAATATCGCTCTGAAGGTTGTTTACTACAATGTATGCATTTGCACCTGTATTGTGGAGAGTAGTGTCGTCAGCAAAGAGTTCGCACGAAGAGGAGACATGCAACGGAAGATCGTTAATGTAAATTGTAAATAAAATAGGCCCAAGGACAGAGCCTTGGGGAACACCGGAATTTATTGGCATAGAGGTTGACGACGCAGAATCCTGAAAAACAATCTGTCTTCTATTTGTTAAGAAAGAAGAAATGAGAGTGACAGATTTTACAGATAGCCCATACAATTTTAGTTTTCTAAGGAGAAGATCATGGTCAATCACATCAAAGCTTTAGCAAATCACCGAAAACAGTACCTGTAAGAAGATTATTATTTACGTTAGAATGCCACTGCTCAATTAGGCTTGTTAGTACGGTGTGGCAGGAGTGATTTTCTCTGAAGCCACTTTGATTAGGATGAAGAAGATCATTTATAATTAAATGCGCCTGCATATTTCGTTGAGATGTTTGTTTTTCCAAAGGTTTAGATAAATTGGATAAAATTGATATGGGCCTGTAATTTGAAGGGTCGTTTGAGTCGCCTGATTTGAATAAAGGCAATACCTTTGCATTTTTGAACGCTTGAGGGTAGTAACATTTCTTTATACACAAGTTGTAAATGTAAGTAAGACTGTCAGCAATGATAGGTGAGGAGATTTTCAAAATTTTTGTTATCAATGTTATCTAAACCTCTGCATGAAGACTGTTTCAGTAAGTTGAGCTCTCAGTATACCTCATGCACACTAATGAATTTAAAATTAAAATTGTTATCTAATCGTTTGGAGGCACAATATTCCTTTAGAGCCAACAGATCGTTGTCTTTCGAACGATTAACCTTAACAGTTTTTTTTTTTTTCTGCTATAAAAGTGAAATGTTTATTAAGATTTTCCGCAGATAAGTCTAATGATAAAGGAGCTGTTGGCTTAGACGATTTACCTGACAATTGATTGATAGCTTTCCAAATCTGTTTTGTATCTTTCTTAGACGATATAAGATCAGAAAAATACTTCTTACGAGCATATCTTTTCATTGATGTTACCTTATTTCGTTGTTTCTTAAAGTTAGAATCTTTACCAGTTGACTCTAATAAGTTATCACGCAATTGATTTCGGCGACAATGTCAGAGTTCAGCCATGGTGGCTTACCCTCGGGGTTTAACACGCTTGGTCTTACAGGGAACATGTTTATCATAAACAGTATAAAAAGTATCATACCAAAGCTTCAAGCGCTTTATCAGGGTCTGTATGCTGGAAAACATTAGAGGAATCTGCAATGCACAAATCACATAGGAAGTCATTAGAGACAAAATCTTTATAACTACGAAAGGATATATACTTATTTCTGAATTTGGGGATTTTAATACCTTTTTTAGACCACGTTAAACATATTGGAAAGTGGTCACTTTAAACCATAAACAGGAACGGAAGATTCGATGATATTCCCAGGGCTATTCACATAGATGTGATCAATGAGCGTTTCAGATAGCGAAGTTATTCTGGTCAGAGTATTAACTGACTGAACAAAGTTATAAGACTCGTAAATATCTCTCCATTTATCGTAAGGTTTGAGCAAGTCTATATTAAAGTCACCGAGTAAAATAATATCAGTTGAATGAACAGCAACTTCGTCATCATGAACTGGAAAGTCGGTCAAACCCCCCCCACCCATTCATCCGGGTTCCTATATAGAAATCCTACTAGGATTGGCTTAGTTCCTTTTAAACGTATCTCTATCCATAAGCATTAGATGTTGTGTTTGTCAAAAGTATTAATATGTTTATAGTTAATCGTATGATGAATGTAGCAAACTAGACCTGTATCTAATTTACTGTTGGCATCTTTCCTAATGAGACTATATCTTGGAATCATGAGTAAATCATCCGAGACTAAATTAGTTAATCGAGATTCCCCGAAAACCCGAAGCAGTGAAAATGGTCATCTGAGTTAAGAAGCATAAAAGGCACATCACACACAATAAGGAGATGACACGCATTAAGATAGCTAACTTTTAGTCCTGCTTTGATCAGCCATTTGTTACGACTGTGGACACCAGAATCGTTCGTCATACTATCGATGGGAAGACAAAATAAACCAACGATAAGTTACTTAAAGTCTATAAAGTTCGACTAATAAACAACAAAGTATGTACACAAACACCTGGGTACACTGTAAATCAATTGGCAATTCATGGCAAACAATAAACAACAGTCTTAAAGGACGAAAACCACAGCAATTAAGCCAACAACCCGGGTACACTATATCACAAAGATACAAGTCTCACACAGCCAGAGAAAAGAACTATCTCCAAACACTGGGTGTCCTAAATATCATTCAAAAGTTAATGTCCTGTCTCCAAGCAGACTGAGGGCCTACGTTGACGTACTCTATCTTTCTCTCTCGCCCCCTCCCCCCCCTCTCC
>JADBJO010011778.1:25000-42500 GCA_016801955.1 Conus betulinus
GCGTGTGTGTGTGTGTGTGTGTGTGTGTGTGTGTGTGTGTGTGAGAGGAGAGAGAGAGAGAGAGAGAGAGAGAGAGAGACAGAGACAGAGAGACAGAGAGAGAGAGAGATCATCTGACTAGGAATGCTGATAAATGATCAAATTACATTCATTATAGCACACTTACGCAGTTGTTTTTTTTAATGGATGTAATGAAATAAACATTATACTTACCATAGGATGAAGACCGATAAATGAGGTGCAGTTCAACATACCGCCTCTCAGACGACTGGTTAACAGAAGAAAAAGACAAAGACACCGATTCCTTTCTACAATGCTCCTCACAGCCCAACCCTCTATCTGCTGGGACAAACACACACTCACCATGACTGTATTAGTTAAGCTATACTGGACTGGCATCGAAACATCAGCAAGTTTGCACACTGTTAAATCCTCATTTCGTTTGACAGAATTGGAATAGTCTGCATGTTCAATGCCGGTATTTCCTACACACATTCATTAGTTTGAATACGCACAATTTGGCGAGATTGTACATGAAGTACGAACTGACACCACCATCTGTACACTGCAGCCGAACTCTGAGCACGAAAGTGAAAAGCTGAGTCTTTAATCGCAAATTCTTTCACTGCTGGGTTTTTCAAAAACATGCAGCTGAGCTTGTCATTCTCATGGACTTGTCCTGTGCTTTAGTACTGCTGATGTTGAAACTGTCTGGACTATACTGCTTTGTCGATAAATTAATGTCCATAATCTGACTCGTCCCAGGACTTAATCTGTGTTTGGTTGGCTCAGTCTGTATTACATTTTGCGACCTGTCTGCGTGTCTGGTTGCGTTCACCACTCTAGTCCTTTGAAGAAGAATCTCGGACGGAGACGTCAGGTTAGTTGCCCTCAACCCATTTTTAGAGGAAGCCCTGCCACTTTTCCACCAAAGCCAAAATAATGAAAAATGTGCAAATCACTAGTCTGGCATTTACCAAAGTATTGTTAGATATACAACACTGTGCTGCTGATTCCAAACAACAAACCAGAAACAAGACATAGGTCCGATCTTCTCCATCCCTCAAAGCATGAAACGTGCGATGAGCCTGTAACTGAAGGGAAAAAAAAAAAAATAGAAGCAAGGAACAAAAGAAAGTGTGGATTCAATAACGACAAAGGCGAAACGTTATGAAGACTGCTTTTATACCAACAGAGAAGGCAAGCAAGGGATTAGATGGGTGTAACAGCAAAACTGTGTTCTGACTATGCCAGCGCTTGACTTTGTTTAAACCATTTTTTTTTTTCTTTTTTCTAGAAATAAAAAGTGTCACTCTTCCCTCTTCCTCTTCGTTTTCCTTAGCAAAGAACATCACCTGCCCTACAATCCCCCCCCCCCCCCCCCCCCCGAACAAAGGACAGCCAAGATGGACTTGCCCCACTGAGACTGACTATTGAAAACATGATATGAACAACCACAATGACATAAATAAACCACGATGTGAACAACCGCAATGACATAAATAAACCACGATGTGAACAACCGCAATGACATAAATAAACCATGATGTGAACAACCACAATGACATAAATGAACCACGATGTGAACAACCGCAATGACATAAATAAACCACGATGTGAACAACCGCAATGACACAAAATAAACCACAATGTTAACAACCGCAATGACATGAATAAAACCATGATGTGAACAACCGCAATGACATAAACAAACCACGATGTGAACAACCACAATGACATAAACAAACCCAACACTTAATAATAAACTGGATGAAATAGAAACACCACGGATTTTTTTTTTTTTCCCTCGAACAAAAAGTGCTTATTGTGAAACCAAATGATATAACTGTAAACCCTAAACTCAGAACTTCTTGTCACCAAATGAGACATATGTGTGACAATGTTAAATCTCATTCAACATCCAAGACACATGGTTTATTTGTCTTCAAGCCATGTTTTTTGAAGACAGTGTCTTGCACAGTGAAAATATTTCAACAAACTACATAAAAGTCAAACACGTCAAACTAAGAACACCGCTAAAAACAAAACAAAACAAACAAACAAACAAACAAACAAACAAAAATCAACAGTAGAGACTACAATAGCGACCTAGGCACACTCGTCTTCAAGACAGATAAATTGTTAGCTCGTACTGGTTTTCCCCGCTTTTTGTAATTTGTTAACCATATTAGCCTTCAGGTAACCAGCAAGGGATCACATCTACTAATAGACCAAAGTAAAGCTCACTTGTCCGGTCTCTACTGCTGCTGTTACACCTGATGTTACTGACAACTTGTGAATTAGAAAACAGCGGAGCTGGCAACTCTGACTGCTGAAACATTTGGACGTGTCTTGAATTTTTTTTTTTCTTTAAGCATGTTCTCAAACACACTGCATGTGCATTCATCTCCTGATCTTATATTTCTTTCTTTCTTTCTTTCGTTCTTTCCGTAACACGCTAAATACGCTGACTTCCTCGGTTCAAGATAAGCGCAGTAGCTTAGCTTGTGAGAGTTCGTTGTAGATTCTGTGGTAGGTGTTTGGCTCGCAGATGACAAAATACACCAGGCAGTATTTAAACGAAGAGGATCCCCTTATTTACAAATGTTGAAGAATATAGGAACAACAACACACAAAAAAGAAAATCCACTGACCATCAGGTTCAGGAAGTCGCACAGGAACTCAATCGTACATGCAGCAGGCAACATTTTACCCAGTGGCAGTTTTCTGTCGACTAGACTCAAACACACTCGACTATTATTTTCTAGAAAATTCTGCATATCAGTAAGCTTGACCAATGAAATTGTAATGAGCGTATGCGAATGTAATTCGGTCAGCTTCCACAACATTCTCTAACTTTCTGTAATGCACTAGCAACTTATAGAAACCTGGTGAACATTCCAACATAATCTTGAATATTCCACTCGCATTATCTATCGATCCCAAAACAATATTGAATAATTAGGCATACGTTCACTTTCCAAATGTGTTTTAAATAAATCAATAAGAGCACTACTCTGACCGAAAATACAAAGATCTAAATGCGATGAATAAAAGGAGGCTTGCAACTCGTCATTATCGCTATGACGTCTTTCACAAACGTTCCTCCTCTCTCGTCTCCTTTTTAGATTGTACATTTTATTTATTTATTTATTTATTTATTTATCTATCTATCTAAACATTATTTTCCTAGAGAGAGAGGCGTAGGTGGGGGCGACTTACGATATAATGTGAAAATTAAAATAGGCTTACCTGGAACTTGAAGTGTAAGGGAGAATCTTTCGAGTCAGTTGTTCAGTACATATATAGATGTGGAGGACGAAACCGCGCGCGTCCCAGACTTCAGTAATGTGTGCTCCCTGAGAACACACTTGGATGGGAGGGTTCAATCGAAGTACCTCGAGTTTCTGATGGGTGGGTACATGTATACCTCTAGCCAACAGCATCCTGGAAATAGTTCCCATTGAACTTCAACTTCCATGTAAGTCTCATATCATTTTCAAATTATCCCTCATCTCCCCGATTGTTCAGACATACACATGTGGAGATTTTAGCGTCGGGGATCACACGTTATTCCTTAACACTTCAGGCTCCGAAAGACAATCAGTTCATAATGTGATTTACTTCCCCTTTTGCCTACAAATGTGTCCTGTACAGACTGGGAAGAACTTTTAGTCTTCGTAGAACCACCATTTTCATCTTCATTCTGTTTATGATCCATTTGTAGAATCTTGAAAAAGTGTTCCTGTTTGACCATCCTCCTGCTTGAAGGATGTTGTCTATTGACACACCTCTGCTTAATGCTGCAGAAGAAGTACTAGCAGCCCAAGTGCTGTGAGCTGAGTACTTTGATATATATATATATATATATATATATATATATATATATATATATATATATATATATATATATATATATATATATATATATATATCTGTTTTAAAAAATAAAGCACTAAAAGGAAGTTTAAAACTACAGATCTGTTTCGAGCGCTCGCTCTCTTCAGGATGGGAAAGCATCAATTCCTTAGCTTCTGGGTCCCGGCCTGTATAGAATGTATTGCCGCATTTTGAAAGTTTAACCTGGAAGCAAAGACGTCAAATATCTGGAGAAGCCCCGAGCTGTTGGAATGCAGACTGCACAGCCTGTCAATCAAGTTGTTACTCTGCATCAGTGTTCTGACGTCTGGACTCCTTGTCAGCTGTGCTGGTCTGATTCCCTGGAATGTGCGTTGCACTGATCCAGATATTCTTAAAAAATGCAGCATGACCAAATTGTAAATGCTGTGCCATTTACAAGCAACTGAAAGGATTGTTCCCATACAGTTGATACAGTTGATGGCCGTTGTATTGTCTATCATTATCCGGACATGTTTGTTGTCCAGCTTTCCCTGAAAAGACTGCAAAGAAAGTACAATAGCTTTCAATTCTAAATAATTGATGTGAAAGACCCTTTCATGCGGCAGCCAATGTCCACTTGAAGCTGTACCTTCACACTCACACCCCCCCAGCCACCTGTGCTACCAGCACTGGTGGTGACAATTATATCTGGGTCACTACTGCAAAGATCGTTCTCTGTATCAGCCACTTTGACAACCCACCATTGCAGTTCTTCCTTACTCTTTTCAGACAAGTGTATGATTTGGTCAAGTCACCTCCGTTCCTCTTCAAAGCTATTTTATTGTCTTTCTCAAGCTGTCTGTGATAGAGAGGTCCATACATGACAGCAGCAAATTGCCCACACATTTTCCTGTAACCTGAGCAACCTCACAGATTCTGTGACTTTGCTCATCAAGAAGCTTTTGACAACCAGACAGTATGCTGACAGCCCTTTCAGCACCAGGAGTGACTTTCATGGAGATGAATCCACGACGACTCCAAGGTATTGAATCCTTGTTGTGGGCTGAATAAGCAACTTCTTTAGGTGAATGATAAAGCCTAAATTTTGAAACAAGTCAGTGGTGTCTGTAACATCCTTCATGCAGTTGCTCTTTGTGAGTCCAATAAACAGATAATCATAAAAAAAAAGAGCTTTCATTCTGAGGGAGGAATAGACAGGTGTCAGTAACGTTGTGAACAAATGAGGAGCTGATGGTAGGCCACTGGGTAAAGCACTGAATTCATGGAGTTGATCTCTCTCATTAAAATATGAGTAGTTTCCTGTGCAATCCATGGATTGCTACACTAGAACAGGCATCCTTCAGATCAACTGAGGCCATAAAGCATACCTTATTATTGAAGTCAGGGCTGTGTTCAGAGTATCCATTTTGAAATGTTGATAACTGACTTCTAAATTGAGTCTTTTTAAATCTAATATCATGTGATAAGATCCATCTTTCCTTCCCCTGGTAAAAACTGTAGAAATAACTTCACCAGGGCAATGCTCACAAGGGGAAATTACTTTCTTGGCTATCAACTTTCGAACTTCTGCATCAATAACTTTGCACTTTTTTTTTTTTGTGACACTTATTTTGCACATGATAACCTGGATAACTAGTCTAAAGGACAGTCATATTTAACCTTAACCCCTGCTATCATGCTTAAAATCTCTGGGACCTGAAGTGATTTTAGACAATGCATCTTCAAACTGTTTTAATCTGCCAGCAATAAACTCATGTTTCTTGGGTTTTAAACATGGAACCAACCTCACCTCGTCTATATTGGGAGGTGTGATTCTGATGTCCCTGTGTCTGCCGAAATCAATGCTGCCTGTTGTTTGTTTGGTCCTTTGGCCTAACAAATGGCCTCGTGCGCGACCTGATTCCCAATAGTCAGAACCACCCACTTCTCTACGATCGTAGCGGGCGTTTCCGCGGTATCTGCGCCCATGGCGTACACTGGAGCTGATGCGGTTGGTCTCACGCACATCTTTGAGTGTCGCAGACAAACTGTCCCCAAACACCTGATCTGTGATCAGGACCGATTCATCATGAATCCATGAAGACTTTGTTAAACTGTGGTCTGATGCCACTGCATCTGTGCAACAAAATCCCGCGCGAAACGTGACCCAAGATTGTCACCGTATTGGTGCAATTCTTAACAGCTTCAAAACTGACCTCTGAACTTGGCATGCCGCTATCAAGCAATCCGTTCGCGGCGGCAGGCACACGCACACTTAATGATTCGCCGACTTGCAACGATCACTCTTTGAATTTCGATCATTTGCATTTTCAGGTCGATCTTTGAGTTTGCCTGTCAGTTGTAATTTCGACTGCTTTTCTGCAATTTACCGTCGGAACGACCATCAAATTCTGACAGTTTGCCTGTCTGTTGTAGGTTTCAAAGCGACTTCTTCTTTCTGCAGATTTAGATTTGTCTCTGACTGGTTAGGGTTTTTTTCATTTATTAATTTTTTTTTTTTTTAGGCCTATGTATATATTCTGGGACGCGTTCTGTTTGAAATCTTGCTAAACTATATTTATGCCATTTGTGCGTTACAATTTTAAGATATTTCTCTGCTTCCAGAATGCTTTTAAATGAGAGAAACCAGTCGTATTTATCATTTCCATCCATGCCAGCGTGCCAGTTTTGGTTATAAGAACAAATGAAACGGTCCATTAATTCTGAAATGAATTCTGCTGTATGACCGACTCCTGATGACAACCAAACTATGCCAAAACTATTCTCTGTCAATATTTTCTTAACACAGGAAACTCAGTTGAATTTTCCACTTTCATGTTGCAGTATGAACATTTCATACGCCTGACCGCAGAGTCTGGTTATTTGGTAGGCTTGCTAATTTCAACCAGTATTTAATACATCTGACATAAGTGGCAATAAAGAGAGGGTCCACTTTCACCGTAAACCATTTTATTTGATGCGTGCAAGGGTATGTGGATGATTCGCTTTATTGCATAGGTATGACCTTTTCCCATTTCAATAGTATCCAACATGCACCAAACTTCTGATGTATATATCAAAATAGGCTGTATCTGTGCATCAAATAATTTCAAAATAGGTTTACATCATTGGAGTTCAATTTCTTCATAGTTCTTAAAATATCTATGACATCTCTCTTCCTTTTCTGCACATCTCAAACCAGAACTTTCTCAAGCCTAACTTTGTTGTGAAGAACATCCCAAGGTATTTATAGCTACTTGTCAGTTTAACTTCTTCTCCACCATGAAAGCATAGTTCATATTTTGACAAGTAACCGCCATTCCTAAAAACCATTACATTAGCTTTGTTTAGATTCACTGTTAATTTCAACCTATCTGATTCCCCTTTCAAAGTGCCTAATTGATTCTGTAAACCAACAGGCGTATCTGCGAGGAGATAATATCATCAGCGAAAAGCATCAGAAATAAGTCAGCAGCACCAGGTATCATTTGTATGCCACGTTTCCCTCCTCCCGATATCTCTATCGCTAATTCATTTTTGAAGAATGTAAACAACAGTGGGCTAAGCAAACACCCTTGTTTCACTCCCAGGGGACAGCTGAAATAATCGGTATAAGTTCCTTTCTCTCGGACAAATGCAAGAACAGACTCATACATTCCGTGAACAGCTGCATACATCTTTCCGCTTACACCATTTTTCCTCAGAATATACCACAGAACATTTCTGTTGACTGAACCGAAAGCTTTCTGGAAATCAATAAATGCAACATGCAATATAGATTTTGTTAGTAAATATGTGTGTACTAAGGCGTACAGAGTGAATATGTGGTCTACTGTACTATATTTGGATCGAAATCTCCTCTCTCTCTGCCCATACTTTTAATCCTTTGTTGAGTATATGCGTATGCATTTTACTAATAACGCTTGTCAATATAACGCATCGATAATTATCAGGATTGTTACTATCACCTTTGTTATGAAGAGGAATTATTATGGATTTGGACCAAGATTCTGGAAAGATTCCCTTATCAAACACCGAGTTAACACGATTAACCAAGAAATCAAATACAACAGAGTTAGCACATTTGAACATTTATCCAACTACTTTGTCTGGTCCAGCACGTTGTCCATATTTGATGTGTTTTATAGTGTTCAAAACCTCATCTCTTGTTATGGGATCATTAAACAATGGTTCATCAGTATTTTGAATACTTTGTTCTTCGCTATCTATATCTGCATGAAAATCTTCAAAATTGTTATTAAACCCATTAAATACACTATAGACATGTTCATACCATAGTTGCGAGCGGATTTCATTATAAATTACCGATCTTCCACTAGTCGATCGAATGGTGGACCAGAACAATTTAGGGTCGTGACCAGATGTTGTTTTTTTACTTATCAATTCGTTTTTCATCAAAGTCTTTTTTTTTTCTTTTTTCAAAGAATTATAGTCTTTCCTTTCCCTGACGTAGGTTGCTTTATGTTCTTTCTTCAATTCTTTGGTTTTGGTTTTTTGATATCGTTTCAGACACCTTTTCACAACTTTTTTCTTGTTATCGGACTCATAATCAAACCAATCGCTCACTTCTTTCTTCCGATTTCCCTTAATCCTTACCATCCATGCAGCGGCACTGTGCACAGCTTTCACAAAATATTCTACACCAGTGTTTATATCCGCACTAAGACACTCTGTAGCTTCGTTACAGACACTCTGTAGCTTCGTTACAGCATTGTTTAAACTCATCTGAATCTAGTTCCCTCTTTGTAGATCACGGCGTGTTCATCAGACCAAATAATGCATTCTTCTGTAAAAGAAAAAAAAAAACCTGGAAGTTCTTTTTTACGTGAACGTTACCTGCTTTCCATTTTCACTCTAGCAGTAGATGCCAGGAGAAAAAACAATCGCCCATTTTTATTCTGCAGTTACTTAGTAACTCTTTAGTGACAATGAAATAATCAATTATGCTGCTGCCATTAGGTGACACAAAATGTAAACTCTCCTTTCGAATCGTCCCAACATGTACCGTTTAGAATGTCCAAGTCCAATCATGCAACACAGATCTAACAAAGATTTGCCAAACTTATTCACACATGAGTCTTTAGAACAGCGCTTTAACACACCATTTGCATCATCAGAGAGAGGGATGTAGTGTGAGCAGTTGAACAGAATTTGGTATGTGTTCAGGCATTGTGTTGAAAGTATAGTTCGTAGAAGAATTCGTAAACGGACATCAGGAATGTTAGTCGAATAGTCAAGTTATTGTCTGTGTGTCTGTCTGTGTTTGCGTCCTTCGGAATGTATGAACGAGCGCGCGTGCGCGCGTGTACGTGTTGTTGTTGTTGTTGTTGTTGTTGTGTGTGCGTGCGTGCGTGCGTGCGTGCGTGCACGCATGCGGGCGGGCGCTCGCACGCGCGCGTGTGTGTGTGTGTGTGTGTGCTGTTCTTCAGTTTAACGTCTTCCCACTTAATGTGATTATAGACAGAGTGCATGCGCACGCGAGCGCGCGCGCGCGCGCGCACGTGTGTGTGTGAGTGTGTGTGTGTGTGTGTGTGTGTGTGTGTGTGTGTGTGTGTGTGTGTGGCAGAGAGAGAGAAGAGAGAGAGAGAGAGAGAGGAGAGAGAGAGAGAGAGAGAGAGTGTGTGTGTGTGTGTGTGTGTGTGTGTGTGTGTGTGTGTGTGTGTGTGTGTGTGTGTGTGTGTGTGTGTGTGTGTGTGTGTGTGTGTGTTGTGTGTGTGTGTGTGTGTGTGTGTGTGTGTGTGTGTGTGTGTGTGTGTGTGTGAAGGTTTTTTTATTGCTGTTGTTGTTGCTGTTGTGTTGTTGTTGTTGTGATCGTCCTTACTTTCTTGCTGTAAATGCTATTTTGTTGTTGTTGTTGTTGTGTTGTTGTGCTGTGGTAGTGGTTGTGGTGGTGGTGGTGGTGGTGGTGGTATTGTGATCACCGTTGCTGTTTTGCTGTTGGTGTTATTGTGGTGTCTTTTTCTTTTTTAATTTCCTTGGTTAGTTCTTAATTTGATTCATACCTCATGAGCGTACGTTGCAGAGCTCCTTACATGCCTGATATGCTGATTACAGGCATACGCTTCTCTTTCATGAAAGATAAGGAATCTGAAATTGAAAACCAGCTGTTCCAAAAGAGGCTGTATAAATGGGACGACATGGAATGAAGAGAGGAGTAGCAGGATGTGTCCTCAGAAAGACGTCCAGCCGTCTTCCTTCCCCTTCATCCGGCACCATCGTCAGCTGTTCTTCCCCCTCACCAGACTGGCTTTGTCAGGGTCACCCATCATCAGTTTTATGTTGTAATGTCATCATATGCATCTGTCTCTAGCTGTTATACCAGTACTCTCCACACCAATCTCGCTGTCATCACCTGGTAAAAACATCTATTCTCTCTGTGTTTCTGTGTCGCTGTGTCTGTGTATGTCTGTCACTCTCTCTCTCTCTCTCTCTCTCTCTCTCTCTCTCTCTCTCTCTCTCTCTCTCTCTCTCTCTCTCTCTCTCTTCTTCTCTTCTTCTTCTTCTTCTTCTTCATTTCTCTTTATTGCAGTGGGAACTTAATATAAATCATTGATCGATATTTCGTCATCCCATTCAATAACTGTATTTTATTTTTCTTATAAACACTGATCGTGTGATCTCAAATTATTGTATGATTTTTAATGATTGTGTGATTTCTAATACTGGTTTGCTGATTTGAACTATGCACTAACTGTTCTCGCATTTGTTGAAATCGATAAATGGATCCATCAGTGACCATTGCTCTGAAGATTCACGTTTTGGAGATAGAATTTGTGTGTGATCGACATGGGCGTTTAACAGTTCCACATGTATGAGCACGTAAGCTCCCGTCTTCATCCATTTTTTTTTTTTTTGCTGGGCACTGTCTCTCCAATTCCCAGCCTCCCCTTTGTTCACCTCTCACTCTCCCATCTCCCATCTCACTTGTTCTTCCCTCTCTTCCCCCCTCGTCTTTCTGCTCAAGCGTTAACTCCCTTCACCTTCCTTTTGCAGGCGCCTGTGCAGAGAAGATCCGGCAGACTTTATCAATAACAAGTACACAGCTGATAGATTGGAAATAACAGAGGACACAGACTTTATCAATAACAAGTACACAGCTGATAGATTGAAAATAACAGAGGACACAGACTTTATCAATAACAAGTACACAGCTGATAGATTGAAAATAACAGAGGACACAGACTTTATCAATAACAAGTACACAGCTGATAGATTGAAAATAACATAGGACACAGACTTTATCAATAACAAGTACACAGCTGATAGATTGAAAATAACCTAGGACACAGACTTTATCAATAACAAGTACACAGCTGATAGATTGAAAATAACAGAGGACACAGACACAGACTTTATCAATAACAATAGGACACAGACTTTAGGGGATAGTACACAGCTGAAAATTGAAAATAACGTAGGACACAGACTTTATAACATAACACAGTACACAGCTGATAGATTGAAAATAACATAGGACACAGACTTTTTAACAATAACACTTATAGATTGAAAATAACATAGGACACAGACTTTACAATACAAGCTGATAGATTGAAAATAACATAGGACACAGACTTTATCAATAACAATTACACTGGGGGGGGTATATTCAAATTAACATAGGACACAGACTTTATCAATAACAAGTACACAGCTGATAGATTGAAAATAACAGAGGACACAGACTTTATCAATAACAAGTACACTGCTGATAGATTGAAAATAACATAGGACACAGACTTTCAATATACAATAACAAGTACATGGGGCGGTATATTCAAATTAACATAGGACACAGACTTTATCAATAACAAGTACACAGCTGATAGATTGAAAATAACAGAGGACACAGACTTTATCAATAACAAGTACACAGCTGATAGATTGAAAATAACATAGGACACAGACTTTTATCAATAACAAGTACACTGGTGGGTGATATTCAAATTAACAGAGGACACAACTTTATCAATAATAAGTACACACTGATAGATTGAAAATAACCTAGGACACAGACTTTATCAATAACAAGTACACTGGGGGTAACAATTAACACAGCTGATAGATAGATTGAAAATAACATAGGACACCGACTTTATCAATAACAAGTACACAGGTGATAGATTGAAAATAACAGATCAATAACAAGACACAGACTTTATCAATACTTTACAAGTACACAGCTGATAGATTGAAAATAACAGAGGACACAGACTTTATCAATAACAATTACACTGGGGATATATTCAAATTAACATAGGACACAGACTTTATCAATAATAAGTACACAGCTTATAGATTGAAAATAACATAGGACAGACTTTATCAATAACAAGTACACAGGTGATAGATTGAAAATAACAGGACACAGGATCATAACAGTACTTTCAAATCAATAGGACAAGACTTTATCAATAACACAGCTGATAGATTGAAAATAACATAGGACACAGACTTTATCAATAACAAGTACACTTTATTGAAAATAACAGAGGACATAGACATCAGTAACAAGAACACAGCTGATAGATTGAAAATAACAGATTGACAAGACTTTGAAAATAACATAAACATACAAGTACACACATAGGACACAGACTTTATCAATAACAAGAACACAGGTGATAGACTGAAAATAACAGAGGACACAGACTTTATCAATAAGAAGTTACACAGGTACATAGGACACATACTTTATCAATAACAAGTACACAGGTGATAGATTGAAAGTAACATAGGACACAGACTTTATCAATAACAAGTACACAGTACATAGGGACACAGACTTCATCAATAACAAGTACACAGGTGATGGATTGAAATTAGTAGATGAAACAGTAGTCTACTGGGAGAAGGAAATGAGACAGAGGAATACCTTACAAGAAGCTGAATATTGATCACGTGTGTATTACAATCGAATCGATTTCATTTATTGTTATCATTGCCTGATTAAGATCTACATAGCCCGGGTTTTGATTTGTACATGTAAAGCCTCTCGTGACATTTGTTTACCAAATGACGCATGCACAAATTACGTAATGTTTCCGGAGTGTTTTTTTTCCCATAATAAATCAAGATGTGAAAGAAGTTTCCAGAAAATTGTTTTCTAAATATTCCGAGCATGTTGAGTGGTACTTGAAAGTTTCTAATTCTTCTAGAATGTTCCATGCACGTTGAGAGGCTGTGACACGTCATGATTATTGAACATTCTAGTATATCCCCACGAGACTCAAATGGCTAAGCCACTTTATGTTTGTGTAACTTTCAGTTTGATGAATGTGATGTCAGAAAACTGAACGTGACAGACAGTGTTTCAGCAGGATACGTTCTGTTTTGGGACCAGTCGTCATTCATAGTCGTCGTTCTGCCAGGTCAACCATTTGCCACACAGTCTGCAGCATAGAATCGTTTGCATGCAGCTGTTATCGAACGGCAGAACCAGTGTTAGGTGGGTACTCAAGGTTTGACCCGCGCGTCAGGCTAATGTGTAGGTCAGGCATCTGCTAAGGCGTAGCCACGAGACCCTCTTCTTTATTAAATGTTCACAGCTTAGTCATGAATTGATATATCCATCAGCTGTAAATCATGCACAGTGGTCTCAAAAGCTGCACGTTTTGCCTTGAATCTTTTTCAGATGCAGCTTCAAGGGAAACATGTAAGGCTCATGCTGGACAATACCACAGCCATAGCATGCTTAAACCACATGGGTCCATCTCACTCTGACTCCTGTAATGGTTTAACATTTCAGATCTGGTCTTGGTGCATTGACCATAATATCTTTGTCAGTGCAGCCCACATGCCAGGAGTGGAAAATGTGGTGGCTGATGCAGCAGCATCCAGGAAGATAAATCTGGACACTGAATGGAAGCTGAACAATGATCTTCTGCAAGCTGCTCTTAGACAGCTGAATGCAGCACTGACATAGTTTTGTTTGCTTCTAGGCTGAATACGCAAATGAAAAGATTCATTCATCTCTTTCAGGCCAGGTCCAGATGCAGAAGCTATTGATGCTTTCTGTGTAACTTGGAGAGACATAGATTTATATGCTTTTCCTCCTTTCAGCGTTGTCACCCGATTCCTCCAGAAGGTGCAGAGGGATCAGAGTTCGGGCGTGCTGGTGGTCCCAGATGGGCCAACTCAGACGTGGTATCCAGTACTGTTGCAACTGTTGACTGCAGAGCCAGTGCGTCTGACCTGCAGGGAAAAAAAACACCTGTTGCATCTCCCCAGCCCACCCAGATGCAGTCCATCGCCTGATTCAGCAGAAGAGGCTTCACCTGCTAGTCTGCAGGATCCCAGGTGTTCTTTAACCGGCTCTGGTCTAAGCAGTGGGGCCGCTGATTTGGTTATGAGCTCTTGGAGACAGTCTACCCAGAAAGCGCATGAATCTTACATAAGAAGGTGGAAAACATTTGTAGATAGCAAGGGAATAAAAACGCCAACCTATGTCCATGTAATACATTTTCTGGCAGAAATGCATAATTCTGGGGCTAGTCACAGTGCAGTAAATTTAGCCCGGAGTGCAGTTTCAGCTTATTTGCACAGGCCAGGCACCGAGGCAGTAGGCAGTCACCCATTAGTGTGTCGTCTGGTGAAAGGGGTGTTTTAAGAAAGACCCTCCGATCCCAAATATCATGATACATGGGATGTGGATAGTGTATTACAATACTTCGCTGGCTGGCCAGACGTAGGAAAGATGACTCTTAAGCAGTTGACCCTCAGATTGGTTATGTTGTTAGCCCTGCTGTCTGGTCAGAGGGGTCAAACAATCCACACATTAAAATGTGAGGATGTCAGATTTAAAGATGACAAGGGTGCCTTAGTGTTTAGTGCTGTGCTGAGGCAAACTAAACCAGGGTCACACGTGCAACCGTTAGAACTAGAGTCATTTGTAAATAAAAAAAAAGTGTGTATTGTTACCCCACCTTAGACATTATTTAAGAGTGACAAAGACTCTGAGGAAAGGGAAAGAACTCTTCATTTCATTTGTCAAACCCCACAGTGAAGTCTCAGAGACACACTATATACAGGTGGATTTAAAACTGGTTTGAGGTTAGCCGGGGTGGATATCAGCCGTTTTTTTCAGCTCACAGCACCACCAGAGCAGCTGGCACTTCAGCAGCATTCAGCAGAGATGTGCCTACTGACGGCATAATGAGAGCGGCTGGGTGGTCTACACAGACCACTTTTTACCAAGTTCTACTGCAAACCTGAGCTTCAGAAATCTTTGGGACAATCATTCTAGACAGTTTTGTAAATAAGAAGTAGAAATGCTGCAGGGTCCAGTTTTTGATCCAGTGACTGACTGATGTTTTCATGGTACAGTTTGACTCTGTGACTGATTGAAAAGTGATTGCATGCCAAATTACGAATTGTTTTTGAATTACCAGAAACTTTACAGCTCTTGTGTAATTAAATATGGAAAATAAAAATCCATCGACTTGTTTATATCGCTTTTATGATTGATTAAGTACTCATGACCTCTAACTCTTAAGTCTCACGTCATTGTGAATGCCCAATTGCTACACGATTGATAATTAGTAAATTTAACGAGACTTACCTGTAAGTTGAGGTTAAATTGGAATTATCTAGAGTCTAGTGATGGGAATGAGTAATTACGTGCCCTCCCATCTTGGCTCTGGATGATTCTCGCTTACCCTCCCAGGTATTGTCTGTTGAATTTATTTTAGAGGTCATTCGTGTCTAAATACTGGCTAGATGCGCACGCATCACATCTCAGGCAATTGCTCATTCCCATCACTAGACTCTAGATAAGTCCAATTTTAACCTCAACTTACAGGTAAGTCTCGTTAAATTTACTAATTATCAGATACAGAAGACAACACGGTGCATTCGTAGCAATCAGCACAACCAGTTACAGAAGTCACTACCCACCCACGTCATACACATGTTCACCCCCACTATCGTATTGCGCCTTCATTTTTTTTCCCCATGCATGCACTCATAGATTGTGTTCAGCGCTACGCACTGAGAATGAATCAATTAATGATTTTATCACCACATAATTATTGAGAATGTTGACATGTGTGATTTGACACAATAAAAGTGCAATGTTATCACTTAAATTCCGGCTGAAAACATGAAAGAGCAACCAAACAAAGAAACTAGTTCGTAGAATACTAATCATCAAACCTGACATAACAAAAGGAATAGCCATGCGTACACATTAATTCCACGCTTGCCGCGGTGTTTTCACACACACACACACACACACACACACACACTTGGGAAAGAAATGTAAAGAGGCGGCATGTTTGAAGATTACTTAATCGCAGTTCCCCCCCCCCCCCCCCCCCCCCCCCCCCCCCCCCCCCCCTGTCTGTCTGTCTGCTCCCTGGCAACGAACAAGAAGACCACCACCACCCCCAACGCTTCATAAAGGACATCTGAGGTGGGCTTGTGTTACGTCACGTTTCCTCACCCGTCACGTTTTCTCACCTGGTGAAAAAAACGTGACGGGTGTATCGTCACGTTTTCTCACTCGTCGTTTTCTCACTCCGGGTGAGAAAACGTGACTAGTGGACCATTCAGGCAATCACTTTTTCACTGATGACCACTCACACCCTTCCATAATTTTAAACACTACTCTCGGATACAAAAATTCACCCAGTTCGTCAAAATCGGGTCATTCTATAACCTACAAACTTTGTGGTCGGATCGGGTCCTAAAACAGCATATCAAATTTTGGCAACTGAGGCACCAAAAATGGGCTTCAAGTGACTGGTATAATCTGTAATAAAATTAAAGGACTAACTCAATTGATATTATTTTTTAAAGAGTAGACAAACCAACAAAACCTTAATGCTTATTGTCTATCCTATGCTTCTATGCTTATAATCGCTCCCTTTTTTATGGAAAACTAAATCTTTGTGTAATGGGGACACTTCTTGTGTGGAGAGGTTGATGGATGCTAGTAGTTCGTCGTCATTTTCGCGCATGTCCCCCCCGAGAGAGAGAGAGAGAGAGAGAGAGAGAGAGAGAGAGAGAGAGAGAACGTGACGGTACAACTTGTCACATTCAAGCCAACTGTTGAAGAACCACATTCAGCGCGACTACAATGCCTCAAATAAATCCCAATACAACAAGTGTGTAGCATTTAATGGGAATCCAGGAACAATTATCACACGCCCAGCAATGCCCTAAATGAACCCCAGTATGAGACGTAGACTGAATAGAAACCCAGAGACAATCGCCACACACCCAGCAATGCCTTAGATAAACCCCAAAATAAGAAGTTGATTGCACTGAATGGGAACCCAGGGAAATGAACTGAAAGCAGTATTGTCACCAAAGTGAAATGTAAGAGTTACAATATCAAGTTCATTCAAAAGACAAGATAAATGTTTTCTTCTCTTTAACCGTAATCAATGAACAGTGTCATACAGTGAACGTCTGTCAACAGCTAAACACAAATAATAAACACATCAAACTCTTAACACCACTCAAAAATGTGAATGGTAAAAAAAAAAAAACAACCAATCTATGCAAATCTGGTCTTCAAGACAATCCACGGATATTCTGTTGCCCCCCTCAGTACTTTGCTAACTATGTCAGCATTCAGTTCACCAGCAAGGGATCACATCTGCTGGCAGATCAAAGTGAAACTCATTTGCCCAGT
>JADBJO010011778.1:45000-47500 GCA_016801955.1 Conus betulinus
TTGTTTTTAATATCGTTGATATCTCGATAGGATTCTTGTATGAATGACATTGTATTTTTTTTTTTCATTTCTCACACACGCGCGCATGAGATGAGCTCCATCCCCCCTTCCCATACCCTTCCCTCCCGTTCCTCTAGTCACTGCTTCCCCTTTTCCATGCATCCTCTACATTCCGTAGCTGTTGGCCTTCCCAACGCCTGGCCCTGCGAGAAAGCTTGCGAAGTCGTGCACCTCTCTCTCTCTCTCTCTCTCTCTCTCTCTCGCCAGTGAGGATGAGGGGCACGGGTAAGGGGGAGAGGGTACACGAGGAAATCAAAGACACATGCTACAAAGTGAACAGGCAGGAGGCTGTTTTGTCCATGCAGCTCCCTGCAGTCCTCTTCCAATCAGATGAGACACAACATGACGGCTTTCCCACTCACTCCATCTGCCAAGGATGGGGACGTCAGGTACAACAGTTCTAGGGACTTTTCAGTGGCTACACTTAACCAACCTGCTGCTTCAGGACCATCCTGTAACCTTGATGGTGTTTTTGCTTCTCTCTCTCTCTCTCTCTCTCTCTCTCTCTCTCTCACACACACACACACACACACACACACACACACACACGCGCGCGCGCGCGCGCGCGCGCGCGCGCATCATACAAGTCACACTATACAGCAGACTCTATGAAAACTTTGTTCAGAGATGTTTCCACCTGACGTGATCTTTGAATTTCTGAAAGAATTTAGCTTTGTTCATCTGACCTAAGACTTTACAGAGGAACGATTATTAATGAGGTTTCTTGTGTGTTTTTACATGGTGTATTTCAACGAACTGTGTTATTTGTTCTAATGATTTGTGAGTTGACTTCAACGTGGTGACAGCCCTGATGTGGCCCACTGCAGGTGGTTGGCCCATAAAACAACGTTACCTTATCCTACCTCCTCGCTCTGTCTCGCACTAGGCTGTTAAACTAGTCACTAGCTTACGAGGTAGAGATCGAGGATATGAAAGCTGAGGCGAAAAATGAACTTCACGTGTGGGGTGGAGGGTAGCTTGAAGCAAGTGCACTCCACAAATAGGGCTGAACATGGATTGGGAGAGGGTGGATGGAGAATGTGAAGGAAGGACAGGGTCACAAAGATTGCTGTTTGCAATTTCATGTAAACGGTGAGCATGATGAACATACTACAGGGAACCCGTATGTGCTGCACCCCCACGGTACATGTAAAAGCTTTGAGTTTGCACAGAGGACTTCCAGTCAAAATGTCATGTACACGACTCGGTGGGGTTCGAATCTGCATGGATAAAATGAAGAAGGCAGTCACTAGTGACCTAGGTACACCAAGGACTATGCCTCCGGACCTGATGAATAAGTGTTCAGCAATACGTTCAGCTCAGGAAGCGATATGTATCATGACAGCAGTAAGTTTTAAACCACTGGAAACATGCCCACACCCAGCAGACACATGTCATTCAATCGCTTCTACACCACTTCAAGCGAGTTCGATACCTGTATATCTAACAAGTTCTCAATTACTGGCACCATCATCAGCAGTACATGTCCAGTACCATGTCAACCTGTTGTGCAGCAGGTTCATCACTAGCAGGTACATGTCCACATTATGCTCACCTGGTGGTGTTCTGTGCTTGGCAAGGAAAGAGTTAGAACAACATGTGACAACAATAGATGCACATTATCAAACACTCTTTTATTTAGAATAGATAAATCATTGCTTGACCTGCTTAAAGACATGGTACGTTTCTGGTTGTGTGCAAACGAGATTTCACCATTTTGTACATTTTTTTATGTTGATAATGGAGTTGGTAATTTGGGAGATTGTCTCAGCGACTGCTTCGTCACGTTGGCGGATGTGTATATTGTGCTGTCAGGAGATCTTAACAGCAGAATGTCGCATAATCCGCCGAACGTCATTTCCAGTGAGACTACATCACTTCACAATATATATATATATATATATATATATATATATATATATATATATATATATATATATATATATATAAACCTGTGTTGCTTTCATTGGCCTTCAAAAACCATTTGATTTAGTAAATCGTAACTCGCTCTGGCGTGTTTTACTGAAGAATGGGGTACGAGGACAACTGTTTAAATGTATCCAGAGCTTGTACAAAGACATGAGAGCTAGCATTAAAGTTGCAAACAAATTGTCGGATGTTACAAACTGCACTGCTGGTGTAACGTGATGATGTGTGTAGACCTGTATTGTGTTCGTTATTTATAAATGATTTAGCTCTGGAAGTTGTAAGGAAAGGAAGGCGTGGACCATATTTTCTACCTGGCGCTTTGGAATTGTTTATCTTACTGTTGGCTGACGATGCCATTTTGAAGTCTGAAACTATCGGTGGACTTCAGACCCAGCTTAAAAGTTTGCAAAATGCAGCTTTCAATCTGGATCTGCGTGTTAATTTACATAAGAGTATTATTATTGTCTTCCGAAAGGGAGGGTATTTAGCGGCTACAGAACGATGGACCAAT
>JADBJO010011778.1:50000-55000 GCA_016801955.1 Conus betulinus
GTTCTGGTGAACTGGAAGGGGTCTCTGAAGGAGCGCTCTTGTGTCTTCCTCTTTTAGCTCTTCCTCCTCCTCGCAGATTCCGCTATGCTGAGGGCGCTCTGTTTCGCTTTCAGGTCTTCCCAGAGTTTTTCCAAGCATTGTTTTTCAGCTGGAAGTGTGGTCTTCATTTGCTTCTTGAGGTTTTTCTTTTGGAACCTGATCTTGTCCATCTCTTCTTGGCGTCTGGATTTCTTTGGAGGCGTTTTCTCTTTGGATAGTTTTGCTCCATAGGCTTCTCTATAAGTTGCATACACAATGTCCCCATATGTGGCTAGTTTGTGTTACAGGGTGCTTTTCCCTATCAGTGCATCGAGTCTTTGGACGATTTTTGCATCCAGTTTCTCCCAATCTAAGTTTCGTTCGCTCGTGGCAGGCTGAGTTTCAGGCGCCTGGCATCGAGGGCCTGTGCAAATTCCTCATCTGATCCAACAGCGTGGATGTCCTTGGCACTGTGGTTTTTAAATCCTGGCCTTGGGTCTCTGACGTCTTATCTGCTGATGCAGTGCGCTGCTGCTCATTCAGATGAGTCTTTACACATCCCATCTTTGTTCTGTGGATCTTCATGCCATGGGTGGTAGCGAAACGCTTTCCACAGACACATGGATATTCCATTTGGTCCATGTTCATAGTCTGCTTGGGATTTGCAGTCGTGATTGGTTGACCACCAATAGATTCATCATTCTCTCCCCCTTTCAGTGAATCCTGGGAGCATCTTTTTTTTTTACTTAAAAGCCACATGTTGAAGGCAAAGTGGGAAGCCAGCCCACAGAGCCCTTGATTCTGGTCTTTCCCAGTGTCCTCGGTCTTTCACGGACGTCCTCCGGCCTATTCCCGGAAGTCAATGGTTTACCCATGCATCAGTAGAAAGAAACTCGTGGAGAGCGTGGCAGCAGAGAGTCCTCAGAAGAGAAACCCCCTTCAAGCAAGTGTTTCGGTCCTTATCTCCTGACACTCTTGGGGGGTTGGGCCACACCCGGTTCATGACTCTGGATGTCCCTCTGCTGCCACCATTGCCTCTAGAACTTTCCATTTTCTGCCTGTCTTCAGCTGGGGCTTGATTGCTTCTACCACCTAGTCTCCCGAGTCCTCCAGCATGCTCTGAAGTCTGATCTTCCCTGCTTTGTTTTCCTCCAGGATGGATTTCAGTGGTAGTTTTCAGCTTTGCTTGGCGACAGTGCAGCGCTATGTCAGTCAGACAGGATGGGACACCAAGCCATTTCCTTGTAAACTTGTAGCAGTGTGTTTGAATTGTGAACAATCCCTAGATCATTTGTCTGCAAACTCTGAAAACAAAAGCGCTCAACATCAGTCCATAGCGCGAGTGAGCCAAGATCTTTCAAAGCTTGGACAAAGTCATGGAGAATTCGTCCCTCAGGCACGATGCACTGAAACTGCATGTCAGGCGATCTCACTAACAGGTGCTTGCTTATAAAAAGAATCATCAACGTTCATAATCATTGTGAGCTGTGAGCAGTGGCTGGAGATTTGTTGTGACAGAAGTGCTGGAGCTTCAACTGCTGACTCAGAAACCTTCCACCACACTGTTGCCAGAGTTTACACCATGCATCTGTGCAGCCTGTGCAACTCGCCAGTGTTCATATCCACGCTGCAAACTGGGATGTACACGTGAATGCCAGTGTGACGTCAGCAGCAGGAATAAATGGGCAGGAGGAATGCAGACTGAGCCATCTTGCATACATTAAGCACAAGAACCGACATGAGGCATTCGATGTAATTACTTACAGGAACTGATATGCCTCGAGTTATTCGTGTGAAATGTTCATTGTTAGCCACGAAGTCTTTAACAGTTGCGTTGTCAAAAAGTGGAGTTCTGGAGAGGCTATCTTTCTGTACAAGTACTAAACTAGGAAAAGAATTGACACTGTATTGGCACATGTACCAGAGGCACGGCGTGGACATAGTTAAGTGTTTTGTCGCATGTGACAAATGGGTGTGTCATATGATTGCACAATATTTTCAGTGTATATAAATATCATCATCTCTTTTATCATCACCAATAATATATAAATGCTCATTCTGTACACTTTAAGCAGTGTGAAATTAATCCACTATACATGCAGTAGGCTATATCACTGCTGAATAAGAGCAAGAGTTAATTGAAATCCAGCTTGAGTGGTGTAAATAAGAAAACGACATAAATCAATTTGTCTATCTGTGTGTGTGTGTGTGTGTGTGTGTGTGTGTGTGTGTGTGTGTGTGTATTTGTGCGCGCATGTGTGTGTGTGTGTGTGTGCGCATGCGTGCGCGCGTGCGTGTGTGCGTGCGTGCGTGCATGTGTGTGTGTGTGTGTGTGTGTGTGTAGATAAAAGCGCATATGGGGTTGGCGAGTGTGTGCAATAACAGTTAAGGAATAAAGGAAGCAAGGGTGTGATGGGCTTGGAAGGGGCTGTGTCCATGCTTCATTTTGTTAAAAACAAATGATGTCCCACTCCTATGCTGGGATTGTTTTAACGACGATTATTTGGTAAAGTGTAGAATTTAGAGGTGCTGTTATGATGTAATATGTGTAATACCTTTAATGTTTATGAAATAATTTTGAATTTTAAAAGTGTCTCCAGTATTGTAGTATTGTTTAAATATGTCTAAAACTTGTACAGTTATTTTCAACATTCTGTTGTTTTTCCTTGTGATAACTGTTGCACCTGACACAATTTCTCTTTTCAGAGATAACGCTCAACCAGATATAAAAGGTCACTCAGCTAGGAATAGCACTTACTTGGAGCTTTCGACAGACTTCCGTCCGTCTTCTTCAGCGGTGGTGTGGCTACTGCGTGAACAGGCGTTCCGTGCACACGACCACGGGTCGAACCCTGGTCATGTGACTGAACAATGAAGGTGTTGTACACTGATGGCAAGGTGCGTCTGCCCCAGTCCCGGTTGAGTGTGGGGTAGTTGGCAGCAATATGTATAGCTTCCTTCACCCCATGCTGAAACAATGTTGTCACGGTCGAGAACGCTGATTTTTTTTTTATAATCAACTGATGTTGCTGTGTGTGTAGGTGGCGCCTACTGGCGATGGTTCCCTTTTGTGTTCTGTCAGTGTTTTTTTGAAGGTTTTTCTCTCAGTTTTCCCGACATAGTTCTCTTCACAGTCACGACAGTCTGTTTGGTAGATCACGCCAGACTTGTCCAGTTTTTCAGTTTTGTCCTTTGGGGCGACCAGCTGGCTGCGGATGAAGTTGATAGATTTGGGATGTATGGAGACACTCTTTCTGTTTTCTCGATTGTTGTGTTCCGGATACATATGAGCTATAAATTGGAGGCAGCTACGCTTGAAAGTGGCATAGTTGATGAAAAGCGTCACAGAATCATGCCCAACTTCTCGTAGTCTGCCCGTATCAGCCAGTGGCATTGACCTGTTTAAACAGTGGCCTGGTGGTCAAGACATGACTGACCGAAATTGTTATCCAGCCCAGTGGCCTTAGCATGTGTGTTGACCATGCATTCAGAGTAGATGTTTGCCTCTAGCACAAAATGTTTAGCTGGACGTGTGCGTATGTGCGTGCAAGCATGCATGAGACTGTGTGTGTAGGGGGGAGAGGGACAGGAGGGGTGGTGGTGGTAGTGGAAAAAACCGCGGATAGGGGTAGGCATCAGTGTGTACAGCGACAGTAAGGGATGAGGTGGACAATGAAATGATGAACGACTGCATTCATGTTGTCAATTTGTATGATGTCCTCCACTTTACATTGCTATTGTTACAAAGACAATGATCTGGTAAGGTGTACAATCTGGACGTGCTGATGTGATGTGTGTATCAGGGAGCAATTAGCCTGACTGGGGGGTGTGTGTGTGTGTGTGTGTGTGTGTGTGTGTGTGTGTGTGTGCCCGCGCGCGTGCAGGAAGCAAACACTCCAATATTCACACCACCACCAAACCACACGAGGCAAGAGTGACAATACACAACTTTTACTACACAAATACACAGACACTCATTCACACGACCTTGTGGGGAAGGACCCTAAGTGAGAAGAGGGAATATAGACTGAGATCATAGAAGGTAAGAAAGAACAAAGAAGATGGGTTTATCCAGAATTAACTATCTTAGTGGACAAAGAAATGTCCCTCCTGGTGCCCAGGAAAACCACTAAGTCCCACCCTAGCCCACTATACACAATACCCACCCCCCATAGAAGAGAGACAGGAGAAGAAACATAATAACATAGAATACCAGGGGCTACACAGCATGACATTAATTTTCCAGTCTTGAAAAAAAAAAGGAAAAAAAAGAACAATCAAAACAAAATGCAAAATTGCCATTTTTTTACTCCAGAGGAGAAGATTTTTTTTTTTTTGATAAATAAAGGCACCCCAGACTTTCTGGTGCCTATGCCACTGTCACCCATAACAAACGACAGTTCCTTTAAATGTTCATCACATTTCACCTGGTGGAAGACCGGCTCCAGGGGTGGTCCAGGAGATCTGACCCAAGGCATGCCTGGAGATCCTTTGCGAATTGTGCCAAATACTGGTGGCGTATACTGGCTGCGCTCCAACTCGTCTGTGCTTACACCCACAGACTGTTCCTGGGATACTGGATGCAAAAGGAAACCTATGATGGCTTCTGGACTGGGAAATAAAACAAGGTCGCTGTTTCGGCCCAACGAAAGGGTGGACGCCCACGACCAAGACTCGAGTGACCCACAGCGAAGTGAAGACCAAGTCTGAGAGACCTGAAGGAATGTACCAGCTGGCGGAGAAAGGAGCTGTCCCTGCTTGGCAGTCAAGGTTGGAGTGCCTCTATCTCTTCTTTCCCAGTCCCATGCCAGGTAACACACAACTCGCCCGTTGGAAGGTGACCTGGCATTAGCTGCCGCACCACGAGCAAAACACACTCAGTGGATCTACACACTAGACGGCCTTGAAAAAAGAAACTTATTGAGGTGAAGGCAACAAACAATGAATAAATAAATAAATAAAAGAAAGCTGTTGGGGGATGA
>JADBJO010011778.1:60000-62394 GCA_016801955.1 Conus betulinus
GCAGTTGCAGATTGGGTGAAGGGCTAATAGAGAAGATGTAAAGAGCATGTTTGATGGATTAATCAAAGATCTTTTTGAACGCGCAGATATACGGGAAAGTGTAAAGCACACTGTCAGCACAATCCCAGATTCTTGGCCTCAACCAGTTACAAAGTTGCTTGCCATTTTACTTGATATTGCCATTTTACTTGACCCTGAAGAAGCTAATCTGTCTGTTTCTACTGACCCCAAAGGAGTAACTATTCACTTCGATCCTGATCAATTTTTACGACTAACATCAGATTTAAACGAATAACAACAAATGTCCACTGAATTTATTCATTTTTATTTTTTTTTTTTTTGGTATTACTTATATATTCTGGGTTAAAAAATGAAGCCCACAAGCAAACTATATACGTTGGAGGAGATATTCAGCGATGATAACCAATTAGGTAATATGTTTAGTGAAGTAGACATGGATATTATTAACCCCACAAACGCTCATGAAAGCGTGACACATGCTATAAGAAAAATACCAGTCTCTTCAACTCAAGCCACCATTAAAAGTGATGTTAACCATACCGATTGATTATATAACCCCCAATGATAATAACATGCAAGTCTGGGTTTCAACTAAACAGAAAGAAATAATTAGTTTATAACGACTGTAATTCTGAGTGAGCCGATTACATGCTTACACAGTTTAATCATGCAAGTGAAGAGGCAAAATTACGCGGCTCTGGCTGGTCTGAAGGAACAGTCCTTGAGATCAGATTAAAACAAACAAAATACTATCCTATAGTTGGCAATTCTTACCTTCCTCTCCCAAGAGAGTTAGTGTTAAAACGAGCAGTCTTAAACATACAAAATTCTGACAACATGTGTTTTATGTGGTGCATTTTAGCGCATTTACATCCTCTTAATAAGCACGCGGACAGAGTCTCCAAGTATGAACAATATATACAGGAACTGAACTTCAATAACATAACCTTCCCAGTCAGTATAGAAAGTATAAGCCAGTTTGAAGAACAAAACCCCGCCAATAACTGTAAGCGTATACACATGGTCTGTAGCAGACACTTTACAACCTTTAAGGATCTCTCCTAAAGCCCCCACGTTTGGTGACCCACTTAAGAATCATGTAGACTTGATACTGTTTACAGAAGGTCCAAAGAGTCACTATGTATTAATCAGATCAATCAGCAGACTGTTGGCCTATACTACAAAGGATACATCTAAACAAGAACTTTGTAGAAGGTGTTTGGTTAGAACCCCACTATAGAATCAGCTGCTAAACATAAGAATCATTGTAAAAGTTTTGTAGACTGTAAAGCCAAACTTGCTGTGCCTCCACCGAGGTCTAAAGTTAGTTTTAAAAGCATTCACAAAATGCAGATGAGCCCATACGTGGTTTATGCTGACTTTGAATCAATCTTGCCACAGTACTATGGCCCGCAACAACTAGAACAACCAACAACAACCTTATTAACCAATCATCAGATTTGCTCTTATGCTTTTATTGTTGTTAGGTCAGATAGCGCACACGCAGCACCAGAGATTTACAGAGGCCCCGACGTAGCCAGCAAATTTTTACAACAAATGAAACAAGTTCGTAATTACTTCTCTCCAATCTATTGAATCTCTCAGACATCATTATGACTCCTGAAGACGAATATTGTAAATCAGCCACTCACTGTTGGATTTGTAACAAAGAATTATCATATAACACCGTCAGGGACCATGATCACATTACTGGCAAATTCAGAGGGGCAGCACACACAGTTGCAATCTTCAACTTAAGTTTGATCCCCAAGAGTTGGAAACTGCCCATCTTCTTTCATAACTTACGAGGCTATGATTCTCATTTTAGTATGCAAGCAGTGACTTCTGAATATAAGAAAGTTAGCTGCATTTGCACAGTCTTCAGAAAAGTATATGACCTTCACCCTAGACTGTTTATCCTTTTATGACTCTGCTCAACATCTGATGGGGAGTTTTAAAATAGATTAGCAGAACCGCTACATGACTATCCAATCACTAAGAACTATTTTGACCCCTCTTTAGTTCGTAAAGGCGTTTACCCTTATGATACATGGACTCGTGGGAAAGGTTTGATGAGCCAGCGCTGCCATCTAAAGAAGACTTTTACAGCCGTCTTACAGGCAAAGGCATAACAGACTCTGACTATGAATATGCACAGAAAGCCTGGACAGAATTACACTGCCCAACAATGGGTGATTATCACGATCAATATTTAATGGCTGTTGTCTGTTTGGCTGATGTCTTTGAAAACTACAGATCTACATGCATGAAACATTACGGCCCAGACTCATCACATTACATCTCTGCCCCCGGCCTTTCTTGGGACGCCTTCTTAAAGTTTACAAAACATCCAGATTGACTTAATATCTGATC
>JADBJO010011779.1:0-17500 GCA_016801955.1 Conus betulinus
TCACAGCCCAGCCAGCCACAGCCGACCGATCAAAGCCAACTGGCCACGTAACTTACTCAGCTATTTTTTTTTTTTTTTTTTAAAGGTAAAGGTAGCATTGATGTGTCCACACACGGCAGTCGTTTTATTGATCAGAGAATAGAGTCATCCATCATCATAGCAAATGGCGTCATCCATCATCATAGCAGTGCCAGCTGCGCTGCCTCAAGAACATCAACAAAGACCAGATACCTCACATCATCTTGTTGGAATGGTGAGACTGCCCAGTGCGTCGACAAGGAATTTGTTGAGCCAAGCGTGTGGATGGAACTACAACACAGATGTCAAGTTGGACTCGATGGCAAAGGAAAAGAAGAGGACGAGGATGCTACGAATTTCCATTCTAGTCTGAAACTGCACGACAGGACTATACTGTATGCTTACTTTCGTAATATATCCTGACATCAGTCAGGCTGAGAGAAACTGACACCTGCAGTGTTAGTCAAGAAACTTTAGCAACACTCTCAAAGACGCATCCATTACGTGGATGAAACTAAACTGTGTGGTCCCTGACTTCGCAGCTGGGCCAGCAGCAACCTCACCTCTGGGTGGGAGCTGCTGGGGTCAGAAATCCACAAGTTTTAAGCCAGTAATCCGCGAAGCTAACCACTTCGCTAAGGCGGCTAGATCGCACTGTCTTCTTTGTACGACCTGCACAGTCAGTGTCCTCGGATCAATCCACAAGTAATGAAGCAGTGAATGCAACAGCAGTCGATCTGAACATGATCATGATACGATCAGATCATTCCCATTGCAAATTGTAGCGCATGGAAATTGTTTTCCAAGGGAAGTACGCTGCTAAGACTTTGGGGATGAGATCCTTCATGTAGAACATGTTGCATTGTTGAAGACCTCGTAACGCACAAAGAGCATTACGAAGATGGTGCTGGAATAGAAGAGACTGAAGCAGAGCGAACCCAGCTCTGCAACTTTTTGTTAAAGTTTGCTGAGGGTTCTGAGGTACCAATGGAAGCACTCACTCAAAATGACGGTGTCTGTGGTCTGAAGAAAGACATTCTGACTGTTGCAAACCCCTCTTCATCCCTGTACTCTGGCAGTTTGCACCGGTGGCAAGTGGTGTCAATAGAAGCATTATGTCGCCATTTCTGAAAAAAAAGAAGGCTGGCAGACTTCCATCCCTGAAGTATTGTACCCTAAAGCCATGGCAACTTCTGGACTCTGACTTGTCGTTCATCATGTGGACGCCACCTGGCCAGATGATCTGGTTGACAAGCTGTGGACCTCCAATTATTTTGTCCCGTTGTTAACCGTGATATCAAGATCATCAGATGTAGCACGAACAGAACATCAATACAGTGCAGTCCTACTGTCAACTTGCATTTTGCAGAATGGCAAAACCAGATCTACATCGCTTGTGTGAATGGAATCTCAGACTGCTTTTTAACTCTATGAAAGAGCATGGATGACCCCTATTTTTCAAATAAGTGATGATGACATTATCTGACACGTGCAAAGGATCTGAGGTCACCAGTTAAAGGTGAATCTGTCATGGAATGTAGCTGTCAAAGAGAACAGCATTTGAGAGGCTGTTGTGCATTTTGCAGCTCGTTCTGAAATCTGGTGACGATTTGCAGCCGAAGCATTTTCTAAGGTGCACATTTTCCTTGAAAAATGTTTTCGTAAGTCTGTCTGCATTAGTTGACTAATTTTGTTTGCATTATTTGTGCAGGTGTATGAATGAAATGTGTGTGTGTGTGCGTGCGTGCGTGCGTGCGTGTGCGTGCGTGCGTGTGTGTGTGTGTGTGTGTGTGTGTGTGTGTGTGTGTGTGTGTGTGTGTGTGTGTGTGTGTGCATGCAGATACATACTTATTTGGCTTTCAACGTGTTGGATATGATTCTGTTCATTTTTTTTATACGAATCAAAGTGCAATTCTTGAGAAGTAAAACCAATATTTAAAAACAAAATGAGTTGCCAAATGAAGCATCCTTAGGCTGACTTTTTTGCCTGTTTCAACAACATTATAATTGTTGTGTTTGTAAGTATGGCACAAGACTGCAAGTTCTGCATTCGAGTATCACTTTGGAAGAAACTGTCTTTATAGAGGTATCGTTCCTACACCATTACACTTCTCCCTCTTCCTCGTTCCCCTCAGGTGGTCGGTCACTCCCATGTCCCGGATGAAAGGAGCTTCATCTGCAAATCCTCCAAGGTGCCGTGCAGTTTGATGCCCAGAGTCGTTGAGGTCAGCCAGACACTGTCCCTTGCATCAACATGCTGTGGGCAGCTTTGGAGGATGTGATGTGCTCTCATTGGTCCGTGACCACTGAGACACCTTCCTGACTGTCCAATGCTAAACTTTGTATGCAGGTGGGGTCTAAGTGATTGTATCCAGCCAGCGGAAAAAATGTGCTCCTGTTCCTCTCGTTCCAGCAGGCGGTAACTTTCATTTGGTGTGTGCTGAGGATGCTGGAGGTTTACGAGAACCTTTGAAGGCTCTGAGAGCTGAGAGGGCATCAGTGAAGACAACGACGCGACATGCAGGTTTGGCCAAATTTTGGGAGGCCGCTACGGCATTTTGACAGAGGGATTCTGTCTGTGCTCTAAAGTTGGTGGAATGCTGGCCTGTTGGCACAGCGAGTTCTCCATTACTGTCTGTGTACCGGATGAAGATTGTGGCTTCAACAGCCGGTGTGGCGTTAGTCGCCAGACCATCTGTAGAGGTATGTGTCCAGTTTTTCCTGGCGACACAGGTTGCAGAAGTTCTCGGCCATGGCCTTTCATTGAGTGTCTAACCGACTCCCTCTTCCATCAACTCCAGGGATGCTGGTGAAGACAGATGGGAAACTGGTACCTCTTCCTTCATGCGACACTAGCAGGTGTTGGAATACACTTTACTTAGAGTTCCATCATGACAGCTCTCTCAAATCATGGTGACTGGTGAACGAATGATGTTTTTTTTTTTAGCCGACTGTCGTGGAATGGCTTACTGTAATTCTTCTCGGTAAAAAAAAAAAAGCAGGTCATGATTACGCCTGGTGGTTCTTCTTCACGGAGTTCGCGCAGGGTTCTGTGCACTGCTACTCTACGTTATCAATTAAGTCTGTAGTCTTGATTTGCTTATGGATGTCTATGAAGAGGTATGCTAGTCCCTGTAGGGAGACCGGGCAGAGACTGTCTATATAAAGTATATTGATCCTACATCATTATACCTCCCATGGGAGTGCCAAACAGAAAATGTCAGTAAAAATATTTTGATTCTATATTATTGTACTAGTACAGTCTTCGATCATAAAACTGTCTTCTTACATGTATTGATCCTGCACTATTATACTAGTCGACTAATCCTAAATCATTATACAAGTCCTTGTGGGGTGCCAGGCAGGGAAATGTCTTTTAAAATGTATTAGTCCCACATGATTATACGGGTCTCTATGGGAACACCGTATAGACACTTTTTTTTCTGAAGGTGATTTCTGTACGTTTCGGTCCTATGTCTGTTCCTCTTCATCAGACGTTTTCGTCGAAACACAGCACGATAATTTCTTGAGCTTGTGCGGAAGGGGGTTGGCTGGCTCGTCGTCAGTCTAAGAACCGCGTTTTTTTTTTTTTTTTTTTTTTTTTTTTTTTTTTTTTTTTTTTTACTCCGCCTTCAGGTGTGATGATCACAGAGACAGCGTGGCTGAGAAAAGAGAATTCGATGTTTCCCACAAAAAGGGGGAGCCTCAGCAGGCGTACTGGTCAATATGAAAAAAAAAAGGAAAAGCCGCGTGGATGAAATGCATTTGCTGGTGCGTGTGTGTGTGTGTGTGTGTGTGTGTGTGTGTGTGTGTGTGTGTGTGTGTGTGTGTGTGTGTGTGTGTGTGTGTGTGTGTGTGTGTGTGTGTGTGTGTGAGAGAGAGAGAGAGAGAGAGAGAGAGAGAGAGAGAGAGAGAGAGAGAGAGAGAGAGAGAGAGAGAGAGAGAGAGAGAGAGAGAGAGAGAGAGTGAGAGAGATTTAACATTCAACATTTCTATACAGTAAAACAGATAATAACACCATGGCGTCTAGATCTGTACTCTTCAAACCCAGTGTACATGCTTGCTACCTTTTTCATTTTTTTATCTTTAATGTTAAACCCAAGACGCTTCAAAACTCTTTGATTCAGCACTTGTCTGCGACGTTCCAACACACCATTTAACAGATACAGGTATGGCGTTATAGATGCACTGACAAAAATGAAAAAGGTCGATACGGAGATATTTACCTCAACGTGAACCCACACTTCCTGTGACGTCAGAGCAGCCACAACGTTACGAGGCACCAACAGCAGACGTCCCCCATAGAAATTCTGATAATACAACGTCCTGTAGAAAGGTCATATTCTTGGTTGTCTCTGGCTAGAAAATCTAAAGTGTTGCCTCGGATCATGATGTAGATGTAAATCTGTCCCGCCACAGTGGACACCATCATCATGCCGTTCAGAACGACCAGCAGGCTGAAGGCGTAGTGATGTCCTCCTGGTTGTTCTCCTGAGACAGGCAGGGGGACGCAGAGACTTGTCTGACTGAAGTCACTGTCTGATGACACAGTGGGAACTATAGACAGACAGGCACCTGCCAGCCACGCCAGGAGACAGACGAGAGAAGTCACTCTCTTCTTCCACTGATATCCAGCTTTGTTCATCCAGGTGAGGACAACACACCTATGCAGGGCCATACTAACATCTACAAAGACGGCCACCTCACAGGAAAGCAAGAAAATGAACGCTAATAGCTTGCAAAAGACACCGGACCTCCACTCCGTGTCCTTCCACAGGTAGTCGCTGCCATACGTCTGGTCCACCACACACTGCACTGAAAGATACACCCCCATCAGGAATTTAGAAACACACAGGTGAGACAAAAATATTGTGGTACTGTCCTTTTCTTTGCCCTCTCTGAAAAACATGACACAAATAAGACCGTTGCCAAGAAGGATGAAAAGTGTCAGAAGGTAGATAACAATCCGCTGCACCTTAGCTCCCAGAAGATTGTTACAGGTGGAAAAGGTCGGGAGGGGGGCATGACAGTCCATCGTATTGACATGGTCTGGCAAAGCCTGAATACAGCAGAACTTGAAGCTGTCGGCGTGCAGTTCTCTAAGCTTGCTTAGGTTCTTTAACAAGGTGTGAGAAAACTCTAACATCTCACTGCCACGATGATCCAACTTAGCCAGAAGGGGATTGTCATACCCTTTCCCTGTCACGCTCCGAGTATTGCTGCCAGAAAGGTTGAGGACAACGAGTCCAGAGAAAGGCTGAAGTGTGTTCAGGTCGAGGTTTGGTATCTCCACGAATGCCAAGTCCATGATTCTGAGATTAGGAAATTTCACAGCCTCTTCTGATCCACTGTGGAACAAATCAGTTAAAGGATTTTTTGCTAGAATCAAAGAACTAGGTTGCTGACATTGGAGAGGGTTTCCAAAGAAACAATCTTCAACTGGTTTTCGCTGACATCCAGAATCTGCACGTTGGGGAGCTCTGGAAGGAGCAGTACTGTTAGACAGCAGCGGGTCATGTTCAGATAGACCAGCATCGTATTCCTAAGCAGACTTTCCGCTTCATTTTACTACCAGACACGTCTAAATAGCGCACGTCCGGGAACTCGTCTATAGGAAACACCTGTCTACAGGTAAAAGCCAGGCCCTGGCAGGAGCACTGGTCAGGACAAGACATGGAGCAATACCATCATCGTCATACTGAGGACACTGGTGTCTGCCGTCACACACATGATCTGGGTGCAGACACCCGAGACTGACGGCAGCGGAAGTACCCAGGGCAGGAGTAAGTCTCGCACCCGGCTTCGTCTTCTTTGTACGGGCAGTCATAAACGCCGTTACATCGCACAAACACGGGTAAGCGGTAAGCTACGAAAGGACATTCAAAATGCGTTGGGGGGACTCGCGGATCCTGGCACCATTCTAGTGTAACTGACCCCCATTATGTCTATGTCATCATAAAAACAAACCAGTGCTGGGAAACCGTACCCTTCCCATTCCAGTATTAAACTGGGCAATGGTCTTACAAATACGTGATGTTTACACAGTCTGGTGTCGGGAGAATTCTTGCAATGATGATCGAAAATGCTGCACTTGTTTGACTCATCAACACACACTACAAATATATGGTGGGAGGAACAAAAAATGCAATAAAACCACAATTCAATTGTTGCAAAAGCTGCTAGTGAATAGTAGAAGGAAAAAGAAACATGATGGAAAGAGACGTATTTTGGAAAGAAAATAAAGATATGCGTCGTATGGAATCAACCTTATGCTTAGGTATCCAGAGTGATGCCCGAAAAAGAAAATGGACATCAACAACATGAAGTCCATCAGCACTTCTGTTAAATAACACAAACATTGTCAGTCAGTCAACACTGACGCTCGTCTGTTTGCTAACATTTACCAACAAATTCATTCACGCAGAAAAACAACAACAAAAACAACAAACAAACAAACAAAAGCAAACAAACAAACAAACAAAAAAGCAACAAACAAACAAAAAAAAACAACAAACAAAAAAAAAAAACAAAAAACAAACAAAACAAACGAGGCAAATTGTTCGTCTGCTTCACGAGTGATGAACACAAACAACAGCATGAAGTGTTCATGGTGGGTGGGGAAGGAGAGAGGAATGGTATGCAATTCCAGTAAAATAAACATCCTTTTCGGAAAATCAACATAAAGCGGAAAATGAAAAACATATCACATCTGAGCAATGATAATTACATAATAATGATAATAATACTAATGATATTAATAGTGATAATAACTATTATGATAAATAATGATGATGATGATGATGATGATGATGATGATGATGATGATGATGATGATGATGATAATAACAAGAAGAAGAAAAAAGATGAAGAAGAAACATGATGGTGATGCTGATCACACACACACACACACACACACACACACACACACACACACACACACACACACACACACACACACACCTCTGTCTCTATGTATGCATGTAAAATATACTGAGAGAGAGAGAGAGAGAGAGAGAGAGAGAGAGAGAGAGAGAGAGAGAGAGAGAGAGAGAGAGACAGACAGACAGACAGACAGACAGACAGACAGACAGACAGACAGAGACGGGACAGAGAGAGTGACACTGACTGAACAGAAAATGAGAGACGGGGGTGCAGAGAGTGATCACTACATATGATATACTTAATCTATCTTGTTTGGCCTACACAGCGTGTAAATTACACACACACACACACACACACACACACACACACACACACACACACACACACACACACAGGCACGCACGCACGTGCGCGCTCCCTCCATCTTCTTGCGCGCTCCCTCCATAAATATATATATATATATATATATATATATATATATATATATATATATATATATATATATATATATATATATATATATATTGATTAATAAGTTCGATCCATGTTCCATTTAAGGCTGATGTTCTCAGAAATGCATGCCTGTGTTGTAATCCTGAGAGTAAGGCTAGTTTTTGAAGCAGCCTGATCATCCCAGAAGATAAAACTATGTGAAAACTCGGGGTTAAAGCTGTTAACGTCTTGAAATAGTACATGAGAGGAAAAGGGGAAAGCAGCATGAAAAGAACTGACATATGAAATATTATGATGCGCCTATAAAGCGAGTTATAATGCACCTACTTCTCCCTGCCTTTCCCCTCTCCTGAATGAAGAGATTTATCCCTGTTATGGGAAATAACTCTTTCAAGTCCAGCGTAGCCTCCCTGATCCTTACCTGACCGCTGTCACCACAAGGTAGCGTTTTCTCGAATGGACACGGCGGATGGACACAAAAATTCTCGTCACTCCCGTCAAAACAGTCTACACTGTAATCACAAACCAACGTAAAAGGCAGGCGCGCTTCATTGTTGTGGCAGCACAGAAAATACAGCGACTCTGACGTGTTGGGAGCCGCGCACCAAGATGACGTCAGCGCAGTAAGTGCCTCGTCAGAGGGCTGAGAACTGACGTCATTGTCTGCCCAGCACTCGCTTTGCAGATCACAAGCTAAAAAGGCTGGTACCCAGTGGTTATCAGGGGCAGCGAGTGGTGGGCAGAGAGTGAGAAAAAAACTGTGTGTGGTTCACAACTGTCATGTTTGTCAGTGTGACTGGTTCCTGCTCTTCTTGCTGGTTTGGATTTTGTCGTTGTTTGTCAGGTCTGTTGGAGCCCGAGGCAGAATCAAACTCACACAAGTAGTAGTAAAACCTTCCTTTGGTGCAAGACTTTGTGATGTGCACACAGATGTTCTCTTGATTTATCATCGCCCCACAGACTGGTGGTGTGACAGATGGAATACCTGTTCGTTAGGTTACAGTGAGGTTACTGAAACATCAAACAATCCAATGTTTGCAAATTTTCGCCCTCTTGTTTCTTTCTTTTTTTTTTACTGTTGCCGAAATGTTACACATGACACTGACTTACATCTGTTTACAAAAACGCACTCATGGATATGGACACACAGGGGAATGACAGGGAAGCGTGACTCATCCAGGCCAGTTTTGTGATATTCATTCACTTATTCAAATCGTGTCTATTTGCACAGTTTGGAAGACATTGTATTTTCACGTCATTTCACGTCCAGCAAGTCACACACACACACACACACACACACACACACACACACACACACACACACACACACACACACACACACACACACTATCAATGGCCATCTTGACAGCAGGCAGGGTCAGGGGAGACATTAGACCATAAAGGGCCCCAGTAGTTTGTTACATTTTTTCCTATGTACTGTTTCTAAATTCAATCAAACCTGTTCACCAAAACCTTGCAGGAAAAATACCACTTTTGTAAACCTTTTCCTTTTTGGCCATGTGTCTCTCGGTTTCTTAGCGATTGATGAAAACATTGAAAAATAGTTAATGTATTACCAGACAGGGAACCGTCTGTTTTTCCTAAACAGGGTCTGGTCTGCCCGTAGCTCACGTTGCAGACTTCCGGGGTGCATGCACCTCTTTCCACACGCTGGCTTCTTATGATGGAAGCCGCCTGACATGTTTCAACTACTTGTGGGAACCAAGTGACAGTCTTGAGTCCATGACAGAACAAGGAAGTAGTTTGTCTTGCTTTGACCCCATGGAAGCAGAAGACAATGTGAAACACTTCACCAACGTCTACAACGGCGTAGAACCGAGCTTTTTTGGCAAAGGCGCCCGACATGCTAATGATGTCTTTGGAAACACTGAAAAACTAGACAGTAGAGAGAGACGAATGAACTGTTCTATATTGCAGCATTTCTGTGCGACTATGTATGTTGTGAAAGGAGCAAGTGAGCTCTTATTTGTATACCTCAAACATTAAGCCTTACAGAGACGAAGTTTGTTTTACTGATGATGGGATAGGGCTGACGTAAAGACATCAAGATTCCTTTCAATTTCGGTCAATTATGGCCGCAGCAAAGACTCCTGAGTGGAGTGTCTTGTAGCGAGGCACTTGGGTTTCCACCTCGTTAAAAAAAATGTGTGTGTGTGTGTGTGTGTGTGTGTGTGTGTGTGTGTGTGTGTGTGTGTGTGTGTGTGTGGAGGGTGCACGCATGCGTGCATGTCTGTAGGCACACGCGCCCTGTTATTACCCTGACTGGAGTTTTGCTTTACCACGTCCACTGCCTCCTGAGCTGTCCATTTCAGCTAGTCCTCCGCTTGAGCTGGATTGATCTCAAATTGTTGTCTCACGAGTCCTCAAGTATAGCAGCCCTTGTTTTTCCCGCTCTGGTAGAAAGAAACTCGTGGAGAGTGTGGCAGCAGAGAGTCATCAGAAGAGAAGCCCCCTTCAAGCAAGTGTTTTGGCCCTTAACTCCTGACACTCTAGGGGGGTTGGGCCACACCCGGTTCATGACTCCGGATGTCCCTCTACTGCCCTTTTTTTCCCATCTCGGGACGAGCCATGGATGGGATTCGAACCCATGCCCCTCTGGCCATGCTCATTTTCCACTTAATGACTCGCACACTAACCACTGAGCCACTGGGACACCTGATATTTATATGAAAGTTAAGCCTTATGAAGTTCACTTTTGTTCCTCCTTGACCAGATCCAGCTTGAACACCTCTCTGCTGCTTCTGCCATTGCTTTCAGGGCTCTGGTTTTTTCCCTCCCTGCAACTGAGAGCTGTTTCATGAGGCTGTATGCAGACGTTCCTACAAACCCCCTAGCTCCAATTTCTGCTGTGAGGACTTTGACCTGATAGCCTTCTCTCCTCGGGCTGTTTGCTAGATCAGCATACTTTTCAGTCTTGTACATTTGAACTGCCTCCATTCTGTTCTCATATGGCACCATGAGCTCGATCATGATCAGCTGCTTGGTGGACTGAGAGTGGACTACTATGTCTGGTCTCATGCCACTCTCTTGCTGATGATCTCTGGGTGACTCTTCCATTCTGGGAGGTCTGCAGTGCATTCCCAGTCATCTGCCCCATCCAGCAGTCTCTCTGTCTGCATGTTCCGAGTGGCACTGTTATTCTTGGCCATGATTTGCTGCCTCCTGCCGTGAAGAATGTTGGGGCGCTTTTGGAGTCCCGTTTTCCCTTTGTGGTGTTGGTACTAGCTCAGACTACTTGTACAATCTCTTTGAGCACTTGGTTGTGCCTCCATGTGTAGCTTCCTTGAGCCAGGGCTACTTTACATGAGCTAAGGACATGCTCCACTGTTTGTTTTTCATGGCAGAGGGGGCATGAAGGATCGTCTGTTTTTCCCCACTTCACCAGGTTTGCATTTGAGGGCAGAAGGTCATATGCAGATCTGAGAATGAAGCTGATCCTGAGAGGGGCCATGTGCCAAATGTCATTCCAAGTGAGACTTCTTTGGAGTGCATTCTCCCACGTTGTCATTGCCCTTGCTGGCTCTGCTGGACTGCTTTTTGGAGTCTTTTGGTCTTCTTTTTCTCATCTCCTGAATCATCATGTCTCTTTTGGCTTTTCCTTTGGCCTTTGACCACCATTCAGTTTTGGTCACCCCCAGTCCTTGTCTGTTGGTCTGTGTGTGTCCTGTTATTCTCTGATCTTGAGACTTTCTTTTGCAGAATCCATCGCCTCTTGAACTTCCATTTTCTGCCTGTCTTCAGCTGGGCTTGATTGCTTCTACCACCTTGTCTCCTGAGTCCTCCAGCATGCTTGAAGTCTGATTCCCTGCTTTGTATTCCTCCAGGATGGATTTCAGTGGTAGTTTCAGCTTTGCTTGGCGACAGTACAGCGCTATGTCAGTCAGACAGGGTGGGACACCAAGCCATTTCCTTGTGAACTTGTTTATTTTGGATTCCATTGCCTCCACTATGCTGGTGCAGATGTCGTATATCATCAGAGGCCATAGGAGCTTTGGTATCAGCATGAACTGCAGACACCAGACCTTGTATTTATTAGGGAGCCCCACACTGGTCAATGGTCTCCAAGCCTTCTTCCGACATCTGTTTGGTTTCTTTTGCTCTTTGTGTGTCTTTCAGCGTATCATCATACCATCTTCCAAGGCTCTTGACTGGCTCTTCTGTAACTGTTGGAATGGCCTGGTTGGCAACACTGAATACCACAGATTCGGCGACTTTTCCTTTCCTCAGTGAGAGATTCCGTGATTCCTTTGGCTTGAACCTCATTCTGGATGAGGCAACTATGTCATCCAGCCTCTCCAGCACATGACGTGTCTCGTCTTCTCTGGATGAAATCACTGTAGTGTCATCCATGAAGGCCTTGAGAGGGGGCATCTTGTATCCATCGCCAAGGTCTGTTTGTCTTGCGTTGCTTGTTGCTGCTTTCAAGATGACTTCCATTGCCAACACGAACAGTATTGGGGAAATTGCACAGCCCATTGCAATGCCCACTTCCAAGTTGATCCAATCTGTTGTGTAATCCTTGGTAGAGAACCGCATTGAGAAGCCATTGATGTACTTCTTGAGCATGCCGCGGATGTTCTTTGGCACATGGTACATCTCAAGAGCCAACTGTATCATCTCATGGGGTACAGATCCATATGCGTTTGCCAGATCAAGCCACACTACGTCCAGGTCTCTCTTTTCTGTTTTTGCTCTTTGGATTGCGTCCCAGATCATTGTGGCGTGTTCTACACAGGCAGCTACGCCTGGGATGCCACCTTTCTGGACTGACACACCCAAGTACTTGTTTTCCATGAGGTACTTGGTCAGTCTTGCTGCCATGACAGAGAGAGAAGAAGAGATTTCACTTCGAAGTTCAGTAGTGATATTGGCCTGAACTGGCTGATGTCACTTGAGTTTTGCTCTTTGGGGATGTACACACCATCTGCCGTCATCCACTGACCGCTGATCTTCTGGTTTTCCAAGCTGATCGCAGCAGCCTGTGGAGCCACTCCAGCACATTGGGACATTTCTTGTACAGCTGGTACGGTATTCCGTTTGGCCCTGGTGGTGATGATTTGGCTCTGGCTTTGTCGACCATCTTCTTGATTTCCGCCAACGTTGGAGGCTTGTCATTGAACTGTTCCTTAGGGTTGGCTGGCCACACCAGACCTTGAATGTCGAGTGGTGCTTTGCTCTGTGAGTCAGAGTATGTTTTCCTCAGATGCTGCTCAAGAACTCTTTGTCCACACTTAGGGTCCCAGATTTTGGCTGCTCAAACAGAGTTCTGGCAAATTGGGAAGAAGTCTCTGAAGAAGCGCTCTTGTGTCTTCTTCTTTTTGCTCTTCCTCTTCCTCGCAGATTCCGCTTTGCTGAGGGCGCTGTGTTTTGCTTTCAGGTCTTCCCAGAGTTTTTCCAAGCCTTCTTTTTCAGCTGGCAGTGCGGTCTTCATTTGCTTCTTGAGGTTTTTCTTTTGGACCCTGATCTTGTCCATCTCTTCTTGGCGTCTGGATTTCTTTGGAGGCGTTTTCTCTTCTTTAGTTAGTTTTGCTCCATAGGCGTCTCTACGTGTGGCATACACAATGTCCCCATATGTGGCTAGTCTGTTTTTCTAGAGTGCTTTTCCCGCTCTGTATTCAAGGGGGATGGATTTCAGGGGTAGCTTCAGCTTTGCTTTGTGACAGTAGTCAGCGAATCCTGGTGTGACACCTAGCCACTTTTTTCATTGTGCATGTGTGTGTTTTGGCCTCCGTCTATTCCACTGTGCTGGTGCTGATATTATCTGTCAGTAAAGACGAGAAGAGCTCTGGAATCAGCATGAACTGTAGACACAAGACCTTGTATTCATCACATTGGTCTATCACCTGTAAAAAAATTTTCCGCTAATTACTTGGTTTACTCTTTCCTTTCTGTGCCAGTATCAGCAACATAGTCGCAAATATCATAGACATCAAGAGCACTAACACCATATCAGCAGCATGATTGCATCACCAACATGCATTGGTTTTTGCTCATCACTGTCTTATGTTGTAACAGCCGCAGCAGTCGATAAGTAATAATGGTATCAGCAGCAGTGACAACATATAACTGTAGTTGTCATCGTCATTAGCATTCTTCACACAACTGATCTTTGATATGTTACTTGCCTTTTGACGAAGGACAGTGGCGTTCAAAATGTGCTCTTGACTGGTATGCAATCGTCTGATCATCCCACTGAAACGCTTGTCGGTAACTGTAATGATAAATTAGACGTATAAATATCTCTCTCTCTAGCTCCCTCTCCTCTCTCTCTCTCTCTCTCTCTCTCTCTCTCTCTCTCTCTCTCTCTCTCTCTCTCTCTCTCTCTCTCTCTCTCTCTCTCTCTGTTGGCAAGCCTGGAATTACCATGTACAGCACAGTGACAGATTTTAATTATATAGAACGTATTGTCATTTACGATGTTTACCTGTCTATTATATGTCAATGAACATAGATAGACATCTAAAACATATTATGACTAGGTTTAGATTTAGTATCTCTGAGCTCTTTACATTACTTTCGTTATACACAGTCACCTAATGGAAATGTGACCTGACCACTATGTCGAAATACAGAAGAAGAAGATACGAAAGAGGATGAAATTCATTTTGTATTGGTTTGTCCAGTATTAAAAGATCTTAAAGAGCAGTTCATCGCACAGAAGTATTTCAAGAACCCTTGCCTTTTTTTAATTCACCTTGTTAATGTCATCATCAAACGAAAACACTGTAAAACAGTTAGCTATATATTATACAATGCATTCAAGAGGCGAAGTATGTATATAACAAAGCAAAGTATGTATATGATATAAAGAATATCAATGTCAATTTGCGACATCCATTACAATGTACATCACCATTCTAAGGGGCTTTGGCCTTTATGAATAAAACATTTGAGTCTTGAGCATCTCTGTTGTTTAGAAATATGGGGTTTAGACAAGACCGTGTCCACTGTGAATCAGTACATATGTTCAGTTTAAAGAAGTTTTGGACATGCGATTGCCTAATGACGCTGTTTATGGTAAAACCAACAGGTGCCCAGTTGTATCTAGTTTCAGCAGTGAGATGTGACACCACTAGCTAAAACTGTTACAACTGGAATACGGTAGAACAACCTGCCTACAGACAGACATATGGACGGATAGACAGACAGACATACGGACGGACAGACAGACAGAAAAGTAGCTGGGACAGGGGTATGGGGTTCCCAGGAATGGCGAGGAAAGCGCAAGTGGGAGGGAGAGGGAGGGAGGGGAAGGGGGTTGCGGTGACAGAAACTGCATATTACAAACGGATCACACATGACATAAACACAAATCGAGAATCTTACATGATGTGAGAATTAACGGTGGCCATAGCCAACCCGACAAATACATCACGACTACGACGGTTCCACCACACCACCTCCATCACCGCGTCCATTTCTGACTTGGTGTTAAAACTGGCCAGGTAACCCCCGCGCCCCACACACTTTTTGCCTGGCCTGGTAGTAGGTCAATGCCTCTGTTGGCTGACCCCAGCAAGTAACAGCGACCCTCCACATAAAATCCACCACGGGCACACGGCTCATGATGGCACAGGGCCTCGTCCTGAGCGGAATCACATTCAACAATCAGGTTGCAGGACAGATGAGGCTGAAGATCAGTCCAGGTTGGGGTGGAGCAGTTCCACTGGGTTGTCAGACAGCTTTTGGGGTATGGAAGATTGCTGTGCGGGAACAATGTCACACACACACACACACACACACACACACACACACACACACACACACACACACACACACACACACATACAAGTGCGCGCGCGCACGCACACGCACTCGCACTCACACACACACACACACACACACACACACACACACACACACACACAACACACACACACACACGCACGCACGCACGCACGCACGCACACGCACGCACGCACGCACGCACACACACACACACACACACACACACACACACACACACACACACACACACACACACACACACACACACACACACACACACACATCCTGTTACTAAAATTTGAAGTTCCATGAAAAACCTTTTGTATTTCCTTAACGTTCCAATTTAATTTAATCAATGTTTTTTTTTTTTTTTTTTTTTCTCTCTTCAGAACATGAATTTACCAGTGCAGCAGGAACCCGATCATGAGTTTCATGGAGATGCTGTAGTTCTTCCGTATATGTTTTTTAGACAGGACAGTGCCGATGTTGTCTTCGCTGCCTTTGACAAGATTTGTGGTTCGGGTGCTCAATGCTAATGAGAGATTTGGTAAGAGTAATGTTGAACGGTTTCTAGCTCCTGTCCATGGACCATTATAGTGGTTTTGACGGAAGCGTTATGACTTGCCATCAACTCGGTCTCCTAAGCGCTAATCCCCATCCCCATACCATATCTTTTTAATAGCCACCCAGTCTTTGAAAAAGCTTGACGAGTTCTTGTTCACTGACTGCCAAACCATCGATACCGTCGGTAAAATTAAGGTTCAAAAGTGTTCTTCCATCCGTGCTTGCGTTTACATGGATTTCAATAGCATCAGTCATAATGCACTCCAGGAACATGTTGAAAAGTGTAGGAGATAGAAGGCAGCCCTGACGAACTCCAACTGAAGTGTGAATTCACTACTCAACAGCACACTGTTCTGGTAGCCTCAGACCACAGTTTCTGAACGGTGTGGATTAACTTTTGCCCGATGTTCAATCTCGCCATTGCTGCCCATAACGCTTCCTGATATTGACATTAGAGTTATGAAATCGCAGGCACAGAAAGTAAAATATATCACTTTGCTGACAACAACACCTTTACTTAGGATGGAGAAACATTTTCATATGATAAGTCGTTTAAGATAATTAACTGGAAGCTGTTTCAGACTTGCATTAATTCATGAACAAAGTCTTTGACCTTAGGCTTGGTAGTAAGAAAAAAACAAAAACAAGATAAACACAAATGAGTTATAATGAAATAAAATTGAATATGTACGGATTTGATATACCACATCCATGGTTTTCTAATGATCTGTCATACACGAAAGAAATAAGAAGATGGGGAGACAAACTGTTTGGATTTGAAAGAAATAAAGAGCTAGAGTATGCGTATGAAGAACAATAACACCTTTCCCAGAGTAGAATATGTAAATAAATCATCGTTTCAAAAGATTTAGTCGTAAATGCTACTTTCAAATCCACACGACATTATTATCAAGGATGTACAGAAGTGTGAATTCAAGTTGGTATGGGATGATAAGATCAACAACCTCTTACACAGATTATTCTGTCGGACAATTAAATCTAAAAGGGGGTGGGTGGGGTATTCTTAAAATTCGAGAATAAGCAAAGGTGTTGACTAACGTTTGAAATATATATGGTCATTGTCTCCAAAAGTAAATCATTATTTTCAAAATTGGGTACGGCCATTCTTTTCTTTCTTTCTATTTCTATCTTTTGAAAGAACTTAAAATTGCATGTGGATATGGTGCAATTGTGTAGAAGTAAAGAAAGGGCAAGAACTTGCATTAGTACCCATATTATACAGTGAAAAAAGTGATGGTAAATAAGGCTTTCCAGCACCAGATATGTGAAGAATCCACCGGATGAAAACCGTTATTTCGTACACTGAGATAAGTTATACAAAGAGAAATTGGGTAATGAATAACCTACCTAAAACACACACGTTTGCACACAACCTCAATAAAATAAATCTTATTTGATTAGAAACAACCGTGTTAATGCGAGTGAGAACAGCTTATAGTAAAGGAACAGAGGAGTGCATTAATATACGATGACATTCCTTTTAACAAAATTAGAATGTGAAGTATAAAGCCTCTTTCTTTCAAAATCGGGAAAAAATGAATAATACTTTCAAACGTGTGGGAGGCAGAGCCGCAATATGTTAGAAAATGAAAGAACTAGAGTGAAAGTGGCTTCGAACCAAATACTATTAGTACTTCAAGTATTACTAAGATCACCACCAACGCCACCATCACTACGATCATCACGCCTACAACAACTACTACTACTGTTGCTGTTGCAGCACTAGTACTGCTGTTCCTTTGTACAGCACTTAATCGCCAACGCAGGGATCTAAGCACTTTACAAAAATGCAATTAGAACATAAATATGACGA
>JADBJO010011779.1:20000-23853 GCA_016801955.1 Conus betulinus
AGTAGTAGTAGTAGTAGTAGTCGTAGTAGTAGTGGTAGTAGTAATAGTAGTAGTAGGTGTTCAGCTTGCAGGCGACAAAATGCACCTGGCGGTATTGAAATAAAAAGGAGCCTCTTATTCACAAACGTTGAAGAATACAGGAACAACAAACAACAATCAACTGACCTTCAGGTTCAATAAGTCGTACAGGAACTCAGTCGTATATGCAGCAGCCAATATTGTACTAATAGCAGCTTTTCAACGACTAGACTCAAATTCACAGCACTAGACTCAAATTCACAGCACTATACTGACCGAAATTACATAAATTAAAAGCAGTAAATAAAGGAGGCTTGCAACTCGTCATTATTACTACATGACGTCTTTTGCGTCTCGTAATCGTAACATAACCATCCACTTAAATAGATTCCCAAATTTCGAAGACATTTACAATTAAAAAAAAAAATGTCAAATGACTCTAAAACAAATATCACCTGGTAACACACACACCAGTTTGAAGTCTACAAGTCTCAGTTAATATACACACATGAAAAGTCTGCAACCAGATTGTCTGTGTCTTTATATTCATTCAACCTTCATATCAAAGTTCTGAAGGTACATGGCCCAGCGCATGACCCTATTGTTCACATATTTGGCAGATCTATAAAAAAAAGTAAAGGTTTATGGTCTGTGCGCAACACACAGCGAACCCCCTTGATAAAACAGTTCGAACTTTCACACAACCCACGTAATAGCAAGACACCTCTCCATGATAACATACATCCGCTCTGCCCTGGATAGTTTTTCTTGGCGGCGTACAAGACTGGAAGCAGCTTCCCGTCATGTTCTGCATGAGGACTGCACCAACACACCTTGTCAGAGGCATCAGTGCAGAGCACAAACGTCTTGTTAGGGTCAGGCAACTGTAGTCAAGGTTACTTGTTCTTCATAGTGTGTCGGTCTTTCTCTTGTAGGAGGTGGGGTGCGAGGTGTTAAGGACAGGATTCTATACATTGTTTATTCAGGACCATATATGCCAAGCTATCATAGTCTTTCTTTTTTTTCCAGCTAATTCCAGCCATCTCTCTAGAAAGTTTTGGATCCTAGTAAGGAATTGAGCTGGACTTTTTCGTTCTCTGGTCGACTGGACCGAAAACGTTTCTGGAAGCGTAGTTCAGAAAAATCATAACTCGAAAGAAGGTTAGTTTTGAGAATTTCAAATTCATTTGCTTTTTCTCTGGGTAGTCTGGAGTATACCTCAAGAGCGTGACCAGTCAAAAGGGCACTGAAGTTGGTAGCCCACTGCTCTTTTGGCCATTTCATCGTTTAATGGCGTTCAAAACGTTCCAGGTAACTGTCGATGTTGTCTTTTCCCATCCGCAAACGCTGGAAGGCGTGGCCTCGGGAACTTCATTTTCTGACTGAGAAATGCATTCGACATTTTAAGCTTTCACTTCTGCCATCCGCACTTGAAATTCTCTTCATCTCTCCTCTTGATGTTCTCATTCAAGTCTTTTTAATTCTCTTTCAGCAGCTGGCTCTAGTGTCTCTTTATCTTGCTGTCTTTTTTCCTGTTTTCACTTTCTTCTTCTACTGGTCTTTTCCACTCTTCACGTTCTACCTATCTTTTCTTCTCTTCACGTTCTTCTTGGTCTAGCCTTTTCTTCTCTTCAGCTACCAATTCTATTTTTCTTCATTCCAGTTCTCTTGCTGTAGCCTTTTCCTCAGCCTCTTGAACATATTTCATGAGATAATCACGTCCAAGGCCTAGTTCCTTTCCATTCTTCACATATTCCATGGTAATTCAAACTAATGTCAGCAATCAGTCACTGAAAAAAAATACTTTATATTGTTCAACTACAGGCTCAGGCAGCAGTCTTTCCGTTTGACTCTCTCCTAGCTCTGTAGAACCCTAATTGCAATTGCATGCACAGACGACAGTTTCCTACACTTCCCTGTACTTGCTCGATGCACTAAACGCTGTACACACTCCTGTGCGTACAAAAAACACGGCTACAGACTGTCTTGACACTGCACGTTTTGATCTAAGTTTCTTTGCTTCTCAGACGACAACCCATGCGGTGCGTGACGGCATTTGTCGACGTAGATCTGGCCTTCAAATCGCAATTCGTTTAATACAGGCTAGTGAATAATGGCTCTGGAATAAACACCAATGTAGGAGGATCCCAGCTTGGTCCCAAAATGTTACACGCTAGACCGCTGACTTCCTCAGTACAAGATGAGTGAACATGTACAGGTAAGTGCAGTAGCTTGTAAGAGTTCACTGGTATGTGTTCTGCTTGAAGACGACAAAATACACCAAGCGGTATTGAAACGAAGAGAATCCTTTTATTTACATACCTTGAAGAATACAGCAAAAACAAACAGCAATCAACTGACCTTCAGATTCAGTAAGTCGTACAGGAACTCGGTCGTACATGCAGCAGCCAATATTCTACTGATTAGTTGCCAAGTAGACCATGGTCACCATGCACCCTCCCCCTCCCCAAAGACTAAAGCTAAGTGCACAAGCACTTAGGGGCCACTTAACACGTTTTGGTTGTTCCGAGAAAATAACTCATTTGGACTATGACTTATGTCCCTTGATTTAAGGGTACCCTCCATGTATGCTGACCACAATCATCAACTTAAGTCAAATGTAGCTCATATGAATGACCAGAAATCCACGTTTTTGTTACTTTTGTAACTAGTTTAACGACTTGCCATCTTAAAAAAAGCCTTTTGTGTAGTCCAGTATCGTATATCTTGGCTTCAGGGATGCGCTATCTACTGAAACCGTCATTTTTACGATACAGACTGTATGTCATCTGCGATACATTGAAAATAATAGAAAGCAGGGCTTTTCGGGGTTTGTTTTTCATACACAGCAATGCCTTTGGGTCATTCAGGACCAATTAGGGCTTCCTAGTCCCGTTTTTTTTTTTTTTTTTGTTTTTTTTTTTTTTTTTTTTTTTTTTGTTTTTTTTAATAGGTACCAAATTAAATATATCTCCTATATCCCCTAAATGTGCGATTTCGACGACACGTTTGTCTGCAGAGGTATCTTTCGTTGAAGACAAGGGCAATAACCCCTGACCGCCTATCGGTCGCAGGGGGGAAGGGATGGAACGACCGCGGTTTGTTTAAACAGCGCACTTCTGCTGACAGCTGCCAGCTTCCTCGCGTTTACCTGCCACAAGCTTTCCTCCCTACGCGTAATGTGATACTAACTGTCTGGCTGATAGTGTGTTGAAAACAGGATGTTATGTTTCTTCATTAATACTTTGCGCCAGAATGCCACGAACTGTGGTTGATTGATGTCACTGTATTGTGGGGTCTCTGACTGACAGAACGACACCAAACATGCATGGGTCTTCTTTCATACGCATTGCTGATAAGCACCACAAAGATTTGTCAACAAAAATCAATTGAAACAGACTAACGAACACACGCAAAGTGAAATGAAATTGCAACTCGGTGAGAGAGCATGCGTTCCTGAAGCTATCACGCTCAAGCTCAAGCATATTGGACATGCATATCTTTCCTTTTAAACTGACAGAAAATTAGTCGCGGGACTTCTACCTGACAGCCGGTACTTAGGCCTGAATAAACAGTGTCGGGTCTGGTCAACTTCACTGTGAAACTGCGGTGGTTTCCCTACCACGGCCTAGGCATGTTTTGCTTGTTTATCTGCGTGCTCTACGTGCTTGTGAAGCATGCCGAAACTGATTCTATCACAGCCACACCATGCTTTTAGTAAAGCAAGATTACCATCGCGCGGCATCTTCACAGACACCCACACAGCCAACTCAGCTATATATAACTAATGATACCACACCCTCACACCTCACACCCACACACCACACACACACAC
>JADBJO010011779.1:25216-30216 GCA_016801955.1 Conus betulinus
ACAACTTCTCAATGAAAAAAAAAAAAAAAAAAAAAAAAAAAAAAAAAAAAAACCTCAAGAACGCGGGATGAACCGAAGTTATATCAAACGGCACAAAGCAGAATCACACACACAAATCACACACACACACAGTTAATTATATCCAGTTATGGAGTGTGGAAGAATAATAATCCGTAAAGCACAACAAGAACAGCACAGCATGAGAACACACGTGCTCCTTGAGAAAAGGGATGGGGCCCTACACACGTGCGCTTCCAGCTTTTCAGCACTCAGCGCTGAGTCACGCCGCCTCTGTTTATCGCCTGCCGGGCAGGCTGGAACTAAAGAGCACGATTTTGATCTCGGCTTAAACAGAAACAAAAATGTTGTTATTTACAACAAGCATTGCTGTAAAATAAAATGAATATATTGTAGTGAAACACAACAGTAATATGATACAGTTTGCCGTTCTAGATATTGTGATTATTTTGGATAAATAACAAATTTTCTACATTTCATAATGTACCTGTATACTAATAACACTACTTCTTGGAAATCGCATGCATTTGCATATTAACCAAAAAAAAAATGGCTTGATTTTTGTATTACTAATGTTCTTTGTTGTGTTTTGTTTTTTGTGTGTGCAGGTGAATGAATCCTCTAGTGTAATGATCAACTGAACATGGCGGCAAGAAAGCGAAAGCACGAAGACAGCCCTGTTGGTGAAGTGCATGTTATTCATTTCAGCGATTCTAACAAGAGATCGTTTGTACACCTCTCTAACTGCAAAGGACCTCAGAACAGACTGACAAAACTTCAAGACATTTGCAAGAAAAGACTATTGCAGCCACTGGATTCTCCAGATCGGATGGGAAGAGGCTTGCAACTGCGTTCCAGATGATTTATGGCCAGAAAACGGCTGCCATCGTGACTGTTATCAAAGGTTCACTAAAAAAAAACGATCGATAGACTGGAACCATCTTCAGAATCACAAACAATAACTCTAGAGCAAAGACAGTCTGGGCGTTCTTCTGGCTCAGTGGAAACAATTATCTTCAAACCAGACTGCTTATTTTGTAACAAAGAGGGGTTGAAAGCAAAACAAAATCACAGAATGCTTGAACAACTGGGCTTACATCTAAGTTTGAACGTGAAGGATGGAGGAGCACAGTTTTTGAAGTTACTGGGGCACAAAAATGACAAGAAACTATTGTGCAGAATCAGAGGGTTTGACCTGTTTGCCTGTGAAGCACAGTATCACCCTTCCTGTCGTAAGACGTATGTCAGAGATCCTGCAGCATGGCAGAATAAAGAGCGTGCGTCAAAGAGAGATCTGGAAAACCTGGAAAAGTCACACAAGACAGCATTTGACAGAGTCTGTTTAAGAATTGAAAGAGAAGTGCTTCAGTAGCAGAAGATTTTGAGACTGTCAGACCTGCGTGATAATATACCTCTGCCTTGAACGAGACAGGCCACCCAAATACACACTATAGTGCTGAAAAGCGAAGCAGCAGAAGTTGGAGAAGAGTGAGACATACGGGCACAGATTGTCATTTGTTCACCTTACACAGAAAAGGTGGGGAGTTTCAGTCTTTTGCTTGTGTACAGTTCAGAAATGAAAATGACAGAGCTGTCATTCTAGTGTACGAGCTTGGCTCAACCCACATGCTGAAAGATGTTGCCTGTATCTGCGGACAGTAATAACAGAGGCCTTCAAGAAATCAGAAAGTTTGCCATGGCCACCAACAAATGAATTTCTACAGCAACATGATATCCTACCACAAGATCTTCAGAGATTTCTTAACTATCTCTTGGCTGGCCAACACACAAGACCACAAAAAAAAAAAAAAAAAAAAAAAAAGGGGGGGGGGGGGGGGGGGGTGCACGGTGACCAGGGTCTGCCTGGCAACTAAATGCAGCTTTTCATTGGGAGCATGTCACTGGTCCAAGGTTCATTGGTCCCAAGGTTCGATGGTCCCTAGGTTCATTGGTCCCTATGTTCATTGGTCCCTAGGTTCATTGGTCCCAAGGTTCATTAATCCCAAGATGTGTTGGTCCCAAGGTCCGTTGGTCCCATGGTCCATTGGATCCAGTAAAAAGAAACTCTCGCAGAGAGCGTGGCAGCAGAAAGTCCTCAGAAGAGAAAGTTTATTGCATCCCGATTCTGTTGTAAGTTATGTCTGGCTATCTTGGGAGCATATTGGTACTATCTTGGCAAATGTTGACACTGACATCAAGATACTACTATATATTTCAAAGATTTATATGGACCTTGGGACCAACGGACCTTGGGACCAACAGACCTTGGGACCAACGCACAGCTTTATTTTTCCGTCCCATGCGAGACACTTAGTGAAAGGGCCGAACAAACAAAGGCTTACACATATCTAATACAACATTTTTGTTGTTCTAGTCCAAGCAGAGGCATGTATCAAACTTGTGTACTAGTTAACTAGCGAGAATTAAAATTCCCAGAAAATGCTGCTGACGTCACTTTTGCACAATTGTGCGTGTGTTGTCATTGTTTGAATATCGCCTGACCACTTGTGTACAAGCTTTCATGCCGTATCGACATAATCTACAGGAAAAAAATAAACCTAGTCGAGTTTGGTATTAAGAGAATTGTCGGCAATTCGCCTATTAGTCATCTCAAGAGCACAGATATATTACCTTTTTCATGACAACCACTAATTATCAAACTAACAGTCCCACTTGTAATGGCTGCTCAGCAATGCTGAACACATTGATGCTAGACCGGCTTTACACAGATGACATTCAGTTCGCCGAGTACAGCACGGTTAGCTGGCTGGTGGGGAGCAGCCTGCAGAAAACACCCCTTTCCCTGACCTGCATTCACAGCTTGGCCTCTGCAGTTGTGGGCGAGCTGTAAACTCCCATGCCTCTCAAAAACTAAGTGGCTTTCTCTAAACAGCCGGGAACGGACCTTGGGACCAACGGACCTTGGGTTAGGGTTAGGGTGAGCGTTAGGGTTCGAGTTAGGGTCCAACGGTCCATTGGATCTATTTAGAAAGAAACTCTCGCGGCAACAGAGAGTCCTCAGAAGAGAGAAAGTCTACTGCATCCTAATTCCATGTATTACACAGTTATGTCTGGCTATCTTGGGAGCATATTGGTACTATCTTGACTAATGTTGGCACCGATTCAAGATAGCCATATACTCCTGTATATATCACTCTCACCTTGGGACCAACGGACCTTGGGTTTGGGTTAGGGTAGGGTTAAGGTTAGGGTTAGGGTCCCAGGGTCCATTGTATCCATTAGAAAGAAACCTTCACAGACAGCGAGGCAGCAGAGAGTTCTCAAAAGAGAAATTCTATTGTATCCCAATTCCGTGTACTATACAGTTATGTCTGGCTATCTTGGGAGGATAATGGTTTTGTCTTGGTTAATATTGGCACTAACATGGCTATCTTGGAAGCATATTGGCATTATATTGGTTATCTTGAGAACACAGTAGAACTAGCTTGGCATGTTGAAAGCATACTGATGCAATCTTAGCTATCTTGGAGTATATATTTGCATCATCATGGCTATCTTGGGAGCGTAATGGCATCATCGTGGCTATCTTGGGAAAAACAGCAAAATTAGTCTGGAATGCTGGAGAGCAAATTAACACTATCTTACTTATTTTAGAAGAATATTGGCACTATCATGGCAATCTTGAGAACATATTGGCATAATCTTGACATAATCTTTGCTATGTTGGTAACATGGTAGAACTGGTTTTGGCATGCCGGAGAGCATATTGACACCATAGATACCTTAGGAGAATATTTGCATTATTATGGCTATCTTGGAAGCATATTGGCATCAACTTGGCTATCTTGGGAATAAGAGTAAAAATAGCTTGGCACACTGAGGAGCATATTGGCACTATCTTAGGTATCTTGGGAGAATATTTATATCGGGAACACACTGACATCATCTTTGCTATCTTGAGAACACAGTAGGACTAGCTTGGCGCGCTCTGGATGATACTGGCTCTACCTTAGTTATCTTGGGAAACTATTGGTACCATCCTGGCTATTTGGATAATATATTGGCATAATCTTGGCTAACTTGAAACATGGTGGAACCAGCTTGGCATGCTGTGGTGCATATTGACACTACAGTCAAACCTGTGAAGTGCGAACAGGCTTGGGACCAATCCATAGTGTCCATATCTTGCAAGTGTACGCAATAGCCTGGTGTCAAAGAAATTTGACACCCAATCAGGCAAAAAGATAAGAATGTGATTATTGGCTTTTATTACGGTCTTTGATATAAGTTTGACTTTGGGGACGACAGCAAACTGAGAGGCTGTATGATCAGTGGGGTTCTTTTCATGGAATTCCATTTATTCTGGTCATTTTTTTTTTTTTTTTTTTTTTTTTTTTTTTTTTTACATGACTCTTTGATTAGGAGGTGTGACTTGTACAGTCTGTGTGTGCAGCAGCCTTGTGCAGCCAGGCTAGCTCAGTTGGTAGAGCTTCTGACTTGCAACCGTAAGGTTGCAGGTTCAAATCCCGAATTGGACTGTGCGAGACCATATTAATTGCGACATTATCAGCCAAACTGGTTCGCTGGTGTCAGTATATATTGTGACCAGATCACAAGGTAGACACTCTACCAACTGACCTACTGAGCTGCCCGTAATATAGAATGGGTTGGTTATTGGGGGGTTACGTCCCTTTCCACATGATGCGATTTCAGGACGACTGGTCACATTATAATGACATCAGAGACCCATTTCGGTTTGTAACAGCGCAATTAATATGGCTTTACATACAATGTATAGAACTGAGCATGTTTTCTGGTTTTATAGTCTAAAGTCACATGACACTGCAAAATTCAATTGTGGAAATGGAAATTTTATATCCTATCATATGACCTGGATCTTAGTATGTAGATAAAGGGCTTCCTTAACCAGAGTTTGCTGTCTGTATTCCTGCAGTAAACAGTCAAATTTTAACATTCATTCTTCTCTTCTGCTCATGTGAGCTACAGATTCGCTTTCAAAG
>JADBJO010011779.1:35216-62392 GCA_016801955.1 Conus betulinus
TTTAGTTGTTGTTGTGTTTTTTTTTTTTCATTTTCAAACGTTGAACTATGTGAACTCCATATATCTTTAAGTGTTATGGCTTAACCAGGCCTACAAATCTGCTTAATTCGTAATTTTATGATGATGCACATCTTTGAAGTTTGACACCAATTTTGCCAACTTCAAGTATGACTTTCTCAAAATGGCTGTCTTGCCACTATCATTAAATTGACTGTAACTTCTTCGGTTTTAATAAAATAATATGTAAACCAAGCATGTCAAATGCATGAATAACTCAAAACCTTCAAATTTGCACTTAATGTGCCTTTCGTCATGACGGGTTGTGCTTTAGAAACGTGAATGAAAGGAACTTGTTTAATCTAAAGAGGGTCTACGTTTCAAAATTAGCATCTTCAAAAATAACAAAGGCATTGTCTTAATACCACATTATCTATAAACTTTCAACAAAAAAAAAAAAAAAAAAAAAAACTGCCGAAGGTCTACTCACATTCAACATGATTGTTTGTCCTCTGGTCCGTATCACGGTCATAGACGTTCCACGCGCCTGGGAGAGACCCGTCTGATGTAGTTGTTGGAGACAAAGTCTAGGAAGTCCTGAAGTGCAGGGAACAGTCTTGTGACTCTCCGCGTTCGTCTGTGTGCAGCCAGGGTCATAAAATTCGTTTGAACCAAAGCAACAGGTAAGTAACCCAAGCCCATGACTTTCCAAACCACTTCTGCCAGGTGTCGGTTTTGCTGGTATGGGCCTGTAAGTCCAAGGTCCTGGACCTTCCTCCATAGGCTCTGGTCGGAACGAAAGTAACAAGCACCCACTCCTCACTCTGGCTGTTGGTCGCTCTATTTTGATTGCAGTTCTCAGTGCTCTTTCGAAGTTGCATACTTCCAGCCATGGTCTCCAGCGATGGCCAGTAGTATTTCGGACAGCTGCCCTCAAGGCTTGCAGCACTTTCCTGTAGTGGCCCGTCGTGCGGTGTTCCATGAGGACGTGGACAAAGGGTATGACAAAACCATCAAACTTTCCCACAATACTAAAAACCTGATTGTAGGGTCTTGAGAAGCTCCTGAATGTTGCATCCATGTAGAGAGTGTTGCACCTTTGTAGTTGCTGTAATTTTTTTCCCTGTCGCAGAGACAAGTATCCCCCACCGGTAGTCTGCACGAAGCAGGTAGAGGTCTTGACCCCATGTTTCCAGTCAAGGTACTTGAACATCAACATCGTCCACACTTTCTGGGATGATAGGCATGTGCGACGATCTAGCCCTTTGCATGCTGCTTCGAACAGATTCAAATGGTGGTGGCACATATCGATCACCTCCTCCCTGCATTTGTCGTCTGTTTACCTCCGCGTTAAAGGCACGTCTTGAAGGTGCTGTGGGGTTCGTCTCTGCCTCACGCTGCAGTTGCTGCCAGAAGAGGGATCTTTTAATGTTTTGTTCTTCGTTGGCATGCCCATGGTCTTTTGCTCGCAAGATGTGTATGTTGGGAGGAGGGTCTTCTATTATCAAACAGGTTGGTTGTAAGTTTGGCTCTGCATTTTTTTTTCGTGAACAACGCCAGTGAATGTTGAAGTTGGTTTCCAAGTGCTTATTGTACTTGAAGCTTCCATAAACAGTAACCTTTCCTCGACGATCTCCCCTCATAATATACACAGCCATGTTTCAACACACATTGAGCTAGACAAAGACCCAGGGGAATTACTATAACACATTCCTAGGCTTAGTTATATACAAATGGAGCATCAAATTGAAATTTGTCTTCTCTTGTCAACCCATTAGGTGGGGCACATACAGTAAAACCTGCCTAAAGTAGACCCTTGATGAACAGGACACTTGCAAGATACGAACTCTTGGCACCAATCACTTTTCTCTTTGAAATACCTTGATAATGTGAACACATTGTGCTTACGGACACAGACAGCCAGCTTCAATCACCAAAAAACACATTCCCCCTGTCTACCCTGCACAGGTTGGTCACAGAATGTCAGTCGTAATCAGCACTGAATATATTAGAACCTGCAAAATGCGGACCCTTAACTTTAAACCTATTGTGGAGATCTTGCCTTAGCACTGATACATCTTTTGTCTCTATTTGTCTGTCTGCCTATCTGTCTGTCATTCTGCCTGTCTGTCATTCTATCTGTCTCTCCCCCCCCCCCCCCCCCCCCCCCACACCCCCCCCCCCCCCTCTCTCTCCAGCCCACTTACTCTCAATCTGTCATCTCTCTCTGTTTCTCTCTGTCTCAGTCGGGGAGCGCATGAACTGAGTTCATAGGAGTCGGACGTGTTGATGTCGAGCTCCATGCAAACTGTTTAATTACGCCGTAATTAGTCCATGTCTGAACCATTGATTGCACAGTTATTTCTATGAAGGATCATGCCTTCATCACAGCAAGATTTTCGGGTGAAATGTGGTGGATTTCTGCTGACATTCATCAACTATATGTGCAAAAGGGGCAAAAAAATACGCCGCCATGTTCCAAAGGACATTGAAGGTGAAGTCGCTGGCAGGCGGTGTCATTGTGGGTTGCCTCCTCACCTACTTGTTCTGGGGGAGTTTTCTACTACAGTGTGGCGACGTCGAACAGAACCCCGGGCCTCGGAAGGATAGTTTTCGTCAATCCTGCATCTCCAGTGGACTCTCGAGAGCCAGCACTGAGAAGTCAGGATCCGCTACCACCAGCTCTACCTCCCCTCGTGACCCGATGCTGAACCGACCATGCAGAATTTAATGTCCATGCTCCAGTCTCTGAGTGACAAATTTGACAACACGAACGAAGATATCAAAAACATGAGACATTATTGGCAACCTCAAAGATGACGTAAAGGACATTCGAGATGATCATGCGGCTCTAGAGGAGGATGTGACGTCCCTGAAGGATGAAGTGGCCGATCTTCGTCGGGAAAACGACGCATTGAAGAAGCGGATCCAGGACAATGAACGGAAAGCTGACGACTTAGAAGGACGGTCAAAAAGGAACAATTTGATTTTTCATGGAATTCCACATGCACCGAACGACACACAGTCTGATTGTGAAGGACTCATCAATGATGTGATTGTTGACAAACTCGGACTAACACAGTGTGACTTCCAGTTCGATCGTGTGCATCGTCTAAATTCCAAGCCCAACTCACCGATCATCACCCGCTGCACTTTCTTCAAAGACAAAGAAAAAATACTAAAGTCAAAACATAATCTGAGGGGTAGCGAGATCTTTGTTGGTGAGGACTTTTCTCTACGTGTCAGAAATGTGCGTAAGTCACTGTACCCTTTTCTGAAGAAAGCCAGAGAGGAAGGTAAACGGGCATCGATGATTTTCGACCACCTTCTTATCGAGGGAAAAAAGTTTTACCTTGATGAAAAACAAAGGCTTACATGGTGTGAATAGGGGGGTGGCAGCCAGCCCAGTTTGACACCGGCAGTGTACGACAGGAGGAGGCGTGACAACCGTGTGAATCAGATGGATTATAATGAGGTCAGGCATGTGCACGCAGTGAGTACAGAACTGGTTCACAGGGGGAACACTGGATTGGTTGATGTACGGGGGAGGGGGGTGGCAGGAGATGATGTGGTATCAAGTGACACTTTTTCAAGTTCCCGATTTGATACCTATTAAATATGATAATTTTTGTACAAACGCTTGTCATGTAAACCGTTAAGTTATAGAAAGGCTAGTACGGATGAAAAGAGAACTGCTGACGACCGTCTCCGGGGACTGGAGCGTGTTTTACGGTCAAATGTAAATATCTGTGGATTAAATGAGGGGGCATTTCAGAAGGAAAAGAGAACTGCTGTCGACCGTCTCCGGGGACCGGAACGTGTTTTACTGCCAGATGTAAATATCTGCGGTTTCAATGAGGGGGCATTTCAGAAGGAAAATGGTTATGACGGTAGACGTAAAAATTATGACGATATTACGTTGTTCAGCCAAGAAAAACATCAAACACTAAGTTCTCAGGAAGGAAAACAGTGTGTAGTTTGTCGTTTATTACGCAATGTTAATTATGGTTCTAAACAATACGAGATTTCTTTTTCATTTATACATTGAATATAAATGGACTGCTGTCTAAGGTAAACAACAGGGATTTCATGTCTTACCTGTTCAAATTTGATTTCATATGCCTAGTAGAAAACTTTTGTAGATAATCTTCAGCATGTTCATTTTCCTGGTTTCACGACTTTTTCCAAGCCAGCCAATTAAATTTACTAAGAAAGGAAGAATGTCAGGTGGCATATTATGTCTTATCCGAAATAAACTTATGTCTTATATTCAAGAAATTAAGTCAAATTCTCCAAATGTCCTTTAGTTTTTGATTGACAAGTGTCTTTTTGATTTAACAACAGATGTTATATATGCATGTACCTATGTCCCACCAGAGGTTCACCTTATTATGCTTATTTTGATATCAATAATGGTATAAGTGCACTTGAAGAATGTCTTTTTGATTGTTTGATTCAGTTTGATGACGTGTATGTGATTTTATCAGGAGATTTAAACGGCAGAACCTCCAACTGTTCTTCTGATATTTCTGGTGACGATGGTTTATTCGGAAATCATTTCAACAGCCGTTCTGTTTATAATTGCCTTGTAAGAAAATCTGCTGATGGCATACTTAATTGTTATGGAAAAATGTAAATATGTGTACAGCGCTTGGTTTATGTATACTCAATGGCATTTGTAATGGGGGATATGATGGCAACTATACATATATATCACAAACAGGAAACAGTGTTAATGATTATTTTCTAGTCTCCAAAGAATTGCTACCTATTTTGTTTTCTTGTTGTGAACTGATTGTATCAGAAAGATTGGAATCAGACCATTTACCTGTTGACTTTTATTTGAAATTGCCTGGGAGCAATAACAAGGTAAGTGTTTTTCACTCCAGTGGATAAACAACAGTGTATTGAAAAAATTTGTGTGGAACTCGGATTTTGCGAATGTTTATATATTAGTGCGACGCAGTCGGATGAATCACAATGGTCCCTCGACCGTGCAATTGATTTGGTTGATTATGATTGCAACGATGCTTTGAACATGTTTAATGAATGTATCAAAAAACAAGCAAGTTGTATGAAAAAGAGTATATATGTGTCAAAGGGTGATAAAAACGACTGGTATGATAAGGAATGCAGATTAAGCAAAATTAGAGCAAAAGGTTTGCTCTCGATATTCAGGAAAACAAGGGATGAATGAAAGTGATAGTGATGCTTACTGTATTGCACGAAGGGAATATAAGAGTATGTTGAAAAGGAAAGAAAAACAGTATAATGATATGTTATTGGAAAAACTTGTTTCAACAGTAAACAACCAAAGAGAGTTTGGGAAACTTAAAAAAAAATTTTTTAAACGTAAACAAGTTCATAATAATTTAAGTGTGGATGATTGGTATAAGCATTTTAAAGACCTACTTGAAATAGATGAATTTACAGATACAGCTATTATAGATAATGATGTAGAACTTGTGTATGAGAAAGAAGAAGAAATGAGAGCTATGAATCGGCCCATATCAAGAGAAGAGTAATGCTTGCAATAAGAAAACTGAAAAATGGTAAAGCTGCATGACCAGATGGGGTTATAGGGGAAAAGCTAAAACATGCAGGGGCTTGATCAGTTGATTTTTTTTTTGTAAATTTTTAATGCATTGTTTGACAAGGGTGTTTACCCTGACAGCTGGACAGACTCTATTGTACTTCCTTTATTAAAAAAAAGGGTGATGTGAATAACCCTAGCAATTATAGAGGCATTTCTTTGTGTGACATTAGCAGTAAAATGTATAGTGCAGTTATAATAACAGACTTCAAGAATGGATAGAAGAATATAATTTGACGGGCGAACACCAAGCGGGTTTTAAAAGAGGGTATTCTGCACTTGACCATATGTTTACTTTATTGGCATTAATACAAAAACAGTTTTGTTTTAACCACAAATTATACGTTGCCTTCATTGATTTTGAAAAGGCATTTGATTCTATAGAAAGGAACTTATTATGGCCGATACTTTTGAAAAATGGAATTAAAGGCAAACTGTATAAATCTATCCGTAGTATGTACATGAATGTAAAAGCTAGGGTCAGATGTGGCGCTAAACAGACGGAATACATCAAATGTACTCGTGGGGTAAAACAGGGTGATGTTTGCAGTCCTATACCGTTTTCTTTATATCAATGAATTAGCACTAGAAGTGATAAGAGGAGGCAGACATGGTACAACCTTTACACACGATTACTCTGAGCTGTTTATTTTATTACTGGCTGGTGATGTGGCATTAGTGGCTGAAACGGTTATTGGCCTGCAAATACAGATCAATAGTCTGTGTCGTGCAGCGGCAGCGTTACACTTGAAGGTGAATATGAAGAAAAGTATTGTTGTTGTGTTTAGGAAAGGGGGTTATTATATCTGCTAGCGAAAAATGGACTTATAATGGAATAACCATGCCTGTTGTAAATGTGTACAAATATCTGGGAATTTATTTTTCCACAAGAATTAGTTTTGTAGCAGCGTGCAATAATCTTTCTAGCCGAGCGAAGAATGCTTTGTTATGTATATTGCAAAAAATTGTATAAGTTGAAAAATAACTCTCTAAACACATTTCTAAAATTATTTGACTCTGAGATTCAGCCAGTGGTTCAGTACGGTGCGGAATTATGGGAACTAGGCAATGCAGCATTTACTCCGTGAAAAAGTACATCTGTTTGGACTCAAACGATTCTTAGGCGTCGACATACGAACACCAAACGATCTGATGATGGAGAAACGAACAGATATCCTATATACATAAATTCTGCTTTAAAATATATTAAGTTTTGGTTAAAATTAACTAAAATGGATGAGCATAGATTACCATATAAGGCATATCGTATGTTGTATGATTTGGACGAACGTGACAAAAGAAACTGGGCCTCAAATGTTCGTTGTAAATTATATATCTATGGCTTTGGTTATGCCTGGCTGAACCAAGGTGTTGATGCAATGATGATTTTTTTTCGGATTTTTAGAGATCGATTGATTGCATGCAGATGGCAAGAATGGAATTATCATGTGAGTAACAGCGAAAGATTTAACGTGTATAGATCTTTTTTTGCTCTCTGGCTAATGTTTAAAAACCTATCTATTGTTTGAAAGGCAACTAAACAATGAAAACAGTACAGACATGAACATGCGCAATACTCCCCTTGTGAAGCCAAAGCCACTTTGAGTGGCTGTCAAAACAAGGGGAGTATTGCCCATATTTATGTCTGTACTGTTTTCATTGTTTTGTCGCTGAGGAAGGCTTATTGCCGAAAATTTCTTGTCTTGTTTTGTGTCGTGCATTAAGTTCGTTACTTCACACTTTGTTTTGTGTGCTCTTTTCGCTTTTTTTTTCGTCGTATCTATTGTTGAATTTAGACAGGCATTTAAAATACGTAACTTCTAGATTCAGACTCGGTATTTCTGAAATTGCAGTGCACTATTATCGTCACCGACCCCATAGCAATGAAGATGTACTATGCCAACAACTCTGCAAAGAGGAAATAGAAAGTGAAGTTCATTTTGTGTTATGTTGTCCTGTCCTGCAAAAATTAAGAGCTCAGTATATACCTTTGAAGTATTATAAAGTCCCAAATCACTTCTTTTGGCGTGTACTTGTGAACAAACAGTCAGAAATGTGTCGATTTATCTTTTCAAAGCGTTCAAACTGCGGTCTTCTATGTTATCTTAGAATAGTTTATGAACATATACTGGTTATGTCTGTGTGTATCCTTAGGGTGCTTTTGTGATTGTACTTGCTAGCACCCCTTCATGAGGGGCAATGGCCTAATCATGAATAAATTATCTTGAGTCTTGAGTCTCTCTCTGTCTCTGTGTCTCTGTCTCTGTCTCTCTCTCTCTGTCTCTCTCTCTCTCTCTCTCTCTCTCTCTCTCTCTCTCTCTCTCTCTCTCTCTCTCTCTCTCTCTCTCTCTCTCTCTCTGTTGTGTCAACTGCTGTTTAAAAGAAACAAATCTGGACAGAAGTTTGATTACAGTGAAAATGATTTGCCCCGGATGATGCATCCCCACTCGCTTCGCCAAGATAATACAAAGAAACCTACTGTGAGAGATGATCTCCAAAGGCCAACTCACCTTCAAGGCTGCAGCACATATGGGCCACACAAGTCACACCTCCTAGTCAGAGAGTCATAGTCAGTCACAAAAGACTGAAATGTATACATGAAATTCCATGTAAGGGAAAGCCACTGACTATATAGTCTCTCAGTTGCTGCAACCCCCAAAGTCAGACAAAGTCTATATCAAAGACAGTAATTCAAGTTCCAAGCCTGTCTGCATTTGACAGGTTTTACTGTATAAGCAACATTCAACAGACTAATCGCAACCTTTTCATTAAAACGGGCCTAAATCAACAGACTCAAACAAAAAGATCTCTAACCTCCTAATGTTGTCTACAGAACATTTCCGTATCTCATTTGTTAAGTTGTTGCGAAAAAAAAAAAAAAAAAAAACCGTCAAAAGGGAACCCGGTCAAAAACAAACGGGCTCGAGACAGAGATAGACACAGACAGGATATTTGGCATATTCTTCCAAGATAGCCATGATAACACATATACTGTTCACAACAAGAAATGTATAGGTAGCAGCAACGAAACTTATTGTAATTTTCAAAAATGTGAATGACTACAATCATTTATCGAAAATTGCCATAACATACACATAAAGCAATCCATCAGCATTTCATGTGCATATTCAAATAAGTCATTTATTCAAAGAATTTGTTTTGAAAGCCACTCAATAACAGTGGACCAGCTACGCATTTTTTCTTTTGAACAGTATGTACTCTCCTATGATCGCTAAAGTGTCAATATACTTCCCTCTGTCTCTGCCTGCCTTTCTGTCTGTCTGTCTGTCTGTCTGTCTGTCTGTGTCTGTCTGTCTGTCTGTCTGTCTGTCTCTGTCTGTCTCTCTCTCTCTCTCTCTCTCTCTCTCTCTCTCTCTCTCTCTCTCTCTCTCTCTCTCTCTCTCGCTCGCTCTCTCTCTCTCTCCTTCAAGATAGCCACATACTACTGTATATTACACAGAATTATTGACCTTGGGACCAACGGACCTTGGGACCAACGGACCTTGGGACCAACGGACCTTTGGACCAATGGACCTTGGGACCAACGGACCATGGGACCAATGGACCTTGGGACCAATGGCATGACCCCCTTTTCATCGACTAGACTCAAATTCAGTGAAGACTCAAGCACGTTTGTGCTCGGCAATGACTAGAATCTCTCTCTCTCTCTCTCTCTCTCTCTCTCTCTCTCTCTCTCTCTCTCTCTCTCTCTCTCTCTCTCGCACGGCTCTCATTTATATGTTATCTAAAGAATATTCTCGAACATACTCAACATTCTTGTCCAGAATATTCTTCACATCGATCGATAAACTCAACGAATGAAATCGCGACAAGCTCATGCGAATGTGATTCGATCAGCTTCTACAACATACTTGAACCTTCGCTAATGCACATATTCTCAAATATTCCAGTAACATTATCAATTGATCCGAAAATAAAAAAGTAAACAATTTTGCATACTCTCACTTTCCCAAACATTGCAAATAAATCAACAACAACTCTACATTGACCGAAAATACAGAGATCTAAGCGCGATAGGTGAAAGGAGACTTGCAACTCGTCATTATTGCTATGACGTCTTTCGCGAAAGTTCCTCCTCTCTTGTCTTTCTTTTAAATTGTAACACTACGTATATGAAAGAAAATCAGAATAAGGAAAGAGGTGGATGCATAGGTGAAGAATAGACCGATTAAAAAATGATGGTAGTAAGCGAAGGAGAGAAGACTCAATACATGTAATCTTCTCAAATACATGTAACACATATATGACGTAAATAATGAGTAGTACTGTAGTATGCCTGTGGAAAGTACTGTAGGTGTCGTGGGTGTGAATATGCGCATGCTGTTCTTGAATGTTGATGCCAAATGGACAGAGGGTCCTCAGTCTAGCAATATGATGCGATTCCTGCATAGTACGCTCAAACTTGTCACTCTGTGATTGACATGGCTGATGTTGTGTTGGGGATAGTTGAAGTGCAAAGCAACTGGTTTAGGTCGATGATGGCGGATGTCGGCCAGGAAATCAGAAATACGCGTACAAGGTGTACGGGATGTCTTATTTACATGGATCTTTTCAAACAGTTCAGATAAGGATGGGTTGTATCAGTAGTAATGAGTTCACCTGACTCGAAACTTTGATAACGCAGTCTTGAATGATAGAAAACCTAAACTTGAAGAAAAGTCACATCAGCAACTCAGCATTGGAGAAAGAAAACTACCATAAACATTAGTAAATCAGCATGGGAGAAAGAACTACCATAAACATTAGCAAATTCAGCATGGAGAAAGAACTACCATAAACATTAGCAAATTCAGCATGGGAGAAAGAACTACCATAACATTAGTAAATTCAGCATGGGAGAAAGAACTGCCATAAACATTAGTAAATTCAGCATGGGAGAAAGAACTACCATAAACATTAGCAAATTCAGCATGGGAGAAAGAACTACCATAAACATCAGCAAATTCAGCATGGGAGAAAGAACTTCCTTCCATAAACATCAGCAAATTCAGCATGGGAGAAAGAACTACCATAAACATCCGCTTTGCAGATGAGATCGATGGCCTGGCAGGCAGTGAACAAGAAGTCACCAGCAGACCGGTGAAACAGTAAAACCATACGGCATGGAAATCAGCGCTGAGAGAGAGAAGACCCAGTTAGTGGCCGGACACCGATGCCACATCACTATTGATACAACTTTCCGTCGACTGAAGCCAGGAACGTTTGAACACTTCATCTCCCTGGAATCGACCGCAAGCCATGAAGGATTCAAACCAGATATCTGCTCAAGGATAGCACAGTCCACATTGACGTTGTCCAGACAAGAAGCTGTATGGAAAGACAATAACATCTCCACATAACACGATACCAGGCTTCCGAAAGCGATGGAGTATTTTGTTTTCCTATACGTATGCAAGATATGGACGGACCCTCATCATAGTGATCTAGGAAGCAGATTCTAAGCATTTATGGCAAAAGTACATGTGCATCAAACTAGCAAGCAGCACATTGGACAATATCAAGATTTGCTGACATTCGCTAAAAAAAAAAAAAAAAAATAAATAAATAAATAAATAAATAAATAAATAAATAAATAGCTTCTGAATGGCCGCCGTGGCGCGAAGTGGTTAGCGTCGCGGACTCCCGGCTGGGAGGTCGTGGGTTCGAATCCCATCAGAAGTCATGTGGGTTTTTTTTCTGCCCTGACCGGCTCCTACCCAGAGTTGAGTTGCTGCGGACTCAGTTGGGAAGACTGGGACCACACAGTCGAGTTTCATCCACTTAATGGATGCGTTTCTGAGAGTGTTGCTCAAATTTCCTGACCAACACTGCAGGTGCCTGTATCTCTCGGGCCTGGTTGACACCGGGATCTATTATGAAAGGAAGCGTAGAGTACAGCCCTGTCATGTAGTCTCAGACCGAAATGGAAATCCGTAGCATCATCTTAACTATCCTCATTCTCATCGATCAGCATTAAAAAAAAAAAAAAAATAAAAGTCTCAAATTCTGTGGCCCTTCATGCCCTGCTCTCATGGTGACCTCAATTCTATGTCCTCTCCACGTCTGTGGCCTTGGTTTGGTGCCGTCGGGGTCACCGGTATCGGCAGGTCCATGGGGGCTGTCGTTGGACGGAAGTGGTGGTGGCGCCCTCCGGTGGGAGAGCTCACTCACGCCGGCTCCGCGACTAAGCAATTATTGTCGTCAGTAGGGGGCTTAGTAGGTGGTGTCCTGCATATGTTAGATCAGAACAGGCGCCACTGAACACCACCGAAGTGACTCTCGGCAGTAGTGCAGTGTCTCCTCCGGTGGGTTGCCTCTTGGCGACTTGACATTGACTGCTCCCTGTAGATTGCCGGTGCCGGGGCTGCGGCAGGGCCGACCGGGCTGTGGCTGTGGACGGGGTGTCGGAATGAGCGGCGTGGGTGCACTGCCTCTGAGGTGGCGCAGAGGTTGGGACAAAAAAAAAGCAAAACAAAACAAACAAACAAACAAACAAACAAAAACTTCTGAATGGCTATGTAACAAATCTAGTGGTCTTGTTGAAACAATCCTCAAAGGAATTGTTGAGGGAGGGGGAGGCTGACGGGGGAAAACAACAACAAAAAAAAGAAATACCCTTAAAAAATGTGCTGATAACATAGCAGAATGGACGGCAAAATCACCTTCAGAGACCTAAGCTTTGACACATAATCGACAGTAACGGTAAACTGTTCTTCAGTGCAACGCCCAGGTGACACCGCCAAGTTAAGGTTGAGAAGAAGAAGAACAAGAGAATAAGGAGAAGAAGACAGTGCTGCTGCTGCTGCTGCTGCTGCTGCTGCTGCTGCTGACGATAGTGATGATGATGATGATGATGATGATGATGATGATGATGAGAAAAATTAGCTTTAAGTTGCATGTACTGGAGGTTAGATTTGCAGCGTTTTTTTTTCTCAAATGTTTTAAATAATGTTTTAATAAAGACTAACATACGCAAGAATGTCAAATTTCTGTTCAATGGTCCACAAGGTAACAGACACATGGAGCGAAAGGCGTGGACATCCAGACCAAAATATAGGACACTGACCACAGAAAGGAACAATGACCCTGTTGCACACGACTACATCGCAGTTCAGTTAATACTCATGAGATTATAAGAAAACACGACATTGGACGGGAACGTGGATGCTCCAGACACCGTATCCTAGAAAAGGCATTTATACTGCACGTATGTTAACAAGTTTTACTTGCTAAGGTAAACAGTTCATGTAGTGGCATGGCAATAAAGAAAACCTGTTAGTTTACCTCTTCTGGTTGGAAAATGTATAAGACAGAAATGTTATAGTATGGTGTTTCTTATGTACGCTCCCGCACTCACCAAACTGACGGGAGAAAGACACGACTTCAAGCTTTCTCTTGTATGGCAGACTCTTCCCCTTGGTGACTTTCATCTCTACTTTGTGGTCTTTTGTGACGTCATTGACAACCACAATGACTCTCAACCCACCGCGTTTAGTGGTTTTCAATAAATCGAAGGGTTAGGTCTCTCTGGGTTCAGAGATGGAGGGTCGAAGTCAGGTTCACAGCCTGTCCACATACTCCTTCTGTGCGCGTAGATACTTTCGCTGTGGTCTTTATCAAAGTAAAGAACTACGTAGTTATTTCTAGTGCAAGTTTGATACACGAAACTGACATTCACAACATGAAGGTTCTTACGCCGTTTTGCGCTCCTGAGTGTAATATTTGGAGGCATGATTTCCAACACAAGTTCGCACATAACAGAGGACTGGTTTGAAGGATGCGCCTCGCTTTTGTGGAAGTACGAAATGTGGATGTTCAAAGCAGCAATGTACAGCAGTTTCTGTTGTGACATCATGCAGTTTACAATGTCAGGCGTGCAAACTGTCACATATTCGTATGAAGTGCTTTGAGGATTGTAGCATCGACTTGTAGCATCTTCACTTAACATATGGTTGCTCCTTGTGTTGTATCCTGCGTTTGCTTCTGACATAGTTTCAAATATGTCACACACGCGCGCCTACACACACACACACACACACACACACACACACACACACACACACACACACACACACACACACACAGGGAGGGGGGGAGGAGCAGGAGGTCAAGAGGAGCCTTAAAGATGACAAGAATCCATTGATAATGCTATCTTTATGAAACAAATATTAGTGGTGAAAATGGAAACAGACGGCGGCTAGAAGAATTGAGGACCCAAAATAGAAGAGGCCACAATTAGATGCGAGAATAGTTGGAATCAAAGGAAATGAAAAATGTGACAATCAATTTGAAAAGACATATTTCAAATAGAATAGGATTAACAATCCAATAGAAATTGAAACGGAGCGTATTGAGCTCTGACAAACACACGATCAACAACGCTTTAAATTGAGGAAGTTAAAAGTACACAGTTAATCAGCTGAAGCTGACACCGTACAACAAAATCAATCAGCTCAAGGTAATACCACTCCTTCCACTTCTCTTACTCTTCCGGCCCTAAAAATGTCTGCAAGCTCCCATTAAAAAATCTGTGGTTGAGATTGCCACTTTTATTACTTATTTATTAATTCATTTATCTCCGCATATATCTTACTTTCGGTGAAAAATTTCGACAGGCCAGGCCTGCTCGGGCAATCTTCCTAGTTAACCTGACAACGTATCAGCATTATCTGAATAGGCAGAAAAGATTGTCAAAAATCACTCAGGACTCTGACGGATTATACATATGATTTCACGAACAGTCAGTCAAGACCAAATGTTTCTTCTCACGCACCACAAACTCACACTAATTGTCATAAACTATCAAAGGGCTGTAAACATTTATTTATCTCCCTTAGAGCCAAACACGACAAAGATTGTATAACAGTGTGTTAAACACAGACGACCCTATGTAACTAGCTAAAGTACAGAGAGTTTTAAAGGGAAAAAAAATTTTTTTTTTTTTCTGATTAAAAAAGTACTATACTGCTCAAAACAATTGAAAGGCCACTTGGAAATTCTCTCGCTATTTCACAACAGAACGGAAACAACCCAAAACAATGCTTTCGAACTTTATTTCAGCCATTATTCAAAACATCAATGACACAGATTAATGACAAAATTGATTTGAACAGCATGTTTTGTCACTTTAAAGACCACTACCCATCTTTTCAAAAGTCAGAACGCCAGAGATACACAAAAACACAGTCAGTCAGTAACGCGTGTGTCCGCCATTTGCGTGGATGCACGCGATGCACCTTTGCCTCTTGGATTGAGTCAGAGTCCTCAGAGTCATCTGGGGTTGCCTGCCACTCCTGCTCAAGGAACTGGAACAGCTGGTTGAGGTCAACTGGCGGGGGGTGATTGCTTCGAAGTCGCCGGCCCAGCACGTCCCATAGGTGCTCGATTGGATTAAGGTCCGGTGAGCAGGCACGCCAGTCCATGTGGATCACGTGTTGCTGCTGAAGAAAGTTGTTGTTGACGACTCGAGCCCTGTGAGGTCTGGCGTTGTCGTCTTGAAGTACCGCGCCTGGTCCAATAGCTTGCAGCGCTGGCAGCACAAGGGGCTGCAGATGCAATCCCTGTAGCCCACACCGTTGAGGTTGCCTTGCACCATGTGCAGGGGGTTCTGTAGTTCCGTGCCACCCCTCTCCACACCATTATGGATCCACCACCATAGCGATCACGCTCGCTCACGAGACCATCGTGATAGCGTTCTCCTGCCGCCGCCGCCGCCAGACACGGTTCCTGCCGTCATGAAATGATAAAGCAAAGCGGACTCGTCAGTAAACAATACTCTGCCCACTGATCTCTGGTCCATGCTAAGTGACGCTGGGCCCAAGCCAAACGAGCAGCACGGTGAGCTGGTGTCAGGACAGGATGGACGGCTGGTCGTCTTGAGCGCAGGTGTGCCTCTCTCAACCCGGTTCCGAATGGTCTGGTCACTGACGGTGACATTGCCGGCTGCTTGCAGCTGCCCCCTGAGTGTGTGTCGGAAGTGGCCATTCTTTGCCTCAGAGCCGACAGGACAACAAACCTGTCCTGCTGCCTGGAGGTGGACTTTGGGCGTCCTGGACGTCTTCGCTCAGCAACACTTCCTGTCTGGTTGAAGCGGTCTCTCAAAGTCTGAATGACTGAATGGGCGACTGACAGTCGACGACCAACCTCTCGCACCCCCACGCCCTCCTGAAGCCACGCAATGCCCGCCCTTGGTCATCCTGACTCAGTCAGTCGTTGCCTCCGAGGCATGGTTGCAAAAGTGTCGTAAACACAGGCATAAATGCTCACCTGTCTCTCAAAACTGGCTGACCTGTGTTCAGATAAGACATGGGTTGCACGTGCATTGCAGTATTCCTGCAGTTCAGATGTGGTCTGTTGCACAGGCCTGTTTGATTTGCACCCTTTTTTTTTCGTGCAGTATGTGCACATTTCAGTTCATCGCTGGGATGTGCATGACACAGACTGAGTTGATTTCTGATCAAGTTGACTGATCAGGCATGCAACCAAATTCAGTAAGTTTGGGTGGGTGCAGTGCCGTGTTATTGGAAAAAATAAAGTCAAACAAGGTACCCTAAAAAGTGGTAGTGGCCTTTCAATTGTTTTGAGCAGTATATTAAACTTTCACGCGCTAGAATGGGAATGAAGAAATGCTGTGTGTGTGTGTGTGCGCGCGCGCGCGCGCGCGCGCGCGTGTGTGTGTGTGTGTGTGTGTGTGTGTGTGTGTGTGTGTCCGTCCGTCTGTGGTCAAAATGTGTTCCACTCGCTCCAGACAAAACTACTGGGCCGATCTTTCTGAAATTTTGAAGGTACGTTCATTATGGGCCACGGATGATGCCTGATGTTTAGTTTAAAAAGCTATAGCCATTGTTAACAGCTGTAATGGTCTTAACGGTTTTTTTCTTTGTGGAATACCTCAGAAGGTACTTGGCCGATCTTTGTAAAAATGAGCAGGTACGTTCATTATGGGTCACGGATGATGCCCGATGTTTTAGTTTACCCCATTATAGCCGTTACTAACGGCTCTAACGGCCAGTAACGGTTTTTTTTCCTTCTTTATGGAAATCTCAGAAAGTCCTTTGCCGATCTTTCTGAAAATTTGTATGCATGTTCATTAATTGTCACAGATGATGCCTGATGTTTTAGTTTACCCGTTCTAGCCGTTACTAACGGTTGTAACGGCCTGTAATGGTTTTTCTTCTTTATGGAATATCTCAGTAGAAAGAAACTCGTGGAGAGCGTGGCAGCAGAGAGTCCTCAGAAGAGAAGCCCCCTTCAAGCAAGTGTTTCGCCCTTATCTCCTGACACTCGAGGGGGGTTGGGCCACACCCAGTTCATGACTCCGGATGTCCCCTCTGCTTCCCCTGTTTTTTTCCTATCTTAGGACAAGCCATGGCTGGAATGACCCATGACCCTCTGGACATGCTCGTTTTCCACTAAATGACTCGCACTCTAACCACTGAGCCACTGGGGCACCTGATATTTGTAGAGAAATTTAAGCCTTATGAAGTTCACTTTTGTTCCTCCTTGACCAGATCCAGCTAGAACACTTCTCTGCTGCTTCTGCGATTGCTTTCAGGGCTCAGGTTTTTCCCTCCCTGCAACTGAGAGCTGTTTCATGAGGCTGTATGCAGACGTTCCTACACTCTTGCTGATGATCTCTGGGTGACTCTTCCATTCTGGGAGGTTTTGCAGTGCACTCCCAGTCATCTGCCCTGTCCAGCAGACTCTGCCTGCATGTTCCGAGTGGCATTGTTGTGCTTGGCCATGATTTGCTACCTCCTGCCGTGAAGAATGTTTGTGGGTGCCTTTGGAGTCCTGATGTTTCCTTTTGTGGTGTTGGTACTAGACCAGACTGCTTGTACAATCTCTTTGAGCACTTCGTTGTGCCTCCATGTGTACTTTTGTTGAGCCAGGGCTACTTTACATGAGTTTAGGACATCTGTTTGTTTGTTTTTTCATGGCAGAAGGGGCACGCAGGATCGTCTGTTTGTCCCCCACTTCACCAGGTTTGCATTTGAGGGCAGAAGGTCATATGCAGATCTGTTTTGAAGCTGATCCTGAGAGGGGCCATGTGTCGAATATTATTCCAAGTGAGATTTCTATGGAGTGCATTCTCCCACGTTGTCCATTGCCCTCGCTGGCTCTGCTGGACTTTTTTTTTTGTCTTTTTTGGTCTTCTTATTTTCTCATCTCCTGAATCATCATGTCTCTTTTGGCTTTTCCTTTTGCCTTTGACCACCATTCAGTTTTGGTCACACCCAGTCCTTGTCTGTTGGTCTGTGTGTGTCCTGTTATTTGTCTGATCTTGACCATCGCCTCTTGAACTTTCATTTTTCTGTCTGTCTTCAGCTGGGGTTTGATTGCTTCTACCACCTTGTCTCCTGAGTCTTCCAGCATGCTTTGAAGTATGATCTTCCCTGCCTTGTATTCTGCCTGGATGGATTTCAAAGGTAGTTTCAGCTTTGCTTGGCGACAGTACAGCGCTATGTCGGTCAGACAGGGTGGGACACCAAGCCATTTCCTTGTAAACGTGTTGATTTTGGCTTCCATTGCCTCCACTATGCTGGTACAGATGTCGTGTATCATCAGAGTCCATANTGAAGCAAGCAGGGCTCTTGTGGGGGCGTGTTTCGTCCGTTGGCTTGGACTGGCACCATGGTTCATGTTTGGGGACGCAGCCCAGTCCGGGGCGGTGGGGCGGGGGGGGGCTCGGTGAGGGTGGGCGGGGAGCGGGAGACTTGCGTTGGGGGGGCAGAGGTGCCAGCGCCTGCGGGAACGTTTCCAGTTGCGGGCCGGGCGTCAGCTGGGGTGTTGAGGATGCTTGTCTACCCACGTTGTTCTGCGCTGAGTCGGCCAGGCAGGCTTTGGAATATGATCTTACACGGCCGGGCCTTGTATTCTTTCTTGACCTTGGATGGATTTCTAAATAGGTAGTTTCAGCTTTGGCTTGGCGACAGTATAGGCGCTATGTCAGTCAGACAGGTTTTGTGGGACACCTACGCCAGTTCCTTGTGGAACTTGTTGATTTTCTTCAGACCTTGTATTTGCCTGGGAGCCCACACTGGTCAATGGTCTCCAAGCCTTCTTCCGAAATCTGCTTAGTTTCTTGTGGCTCTTTGTGTGTCTTTCAGGGTATCATCATACCATCTTCCAAGGCTTTTGGCTGGCTCTTCTGTAAACTGTTGGAATGGCCTGGTTGGCAACACTGAAGACCATAGATTCGGCCATTTTTCCTTTCCTCAGTGAAAGACTTCGTGATTTCTTCGGCTTTAACTTCATTCTGGATGAATCAACTATGTCGTCCAGCCTCTCAAGCACATGACGTGTCTCGTCTTCTCTGGATGAAATCACTGTAGTGTCATCCATGAAGGCCTTGAGAGGGGGCAATCTTGTATCCATCGCCAAGATCTGTTTGTTGCGTTGCTTGCTGCTGCTTTGCAAGATGACTTCCATTGCCAACACGAACAGTACTGGTGAAATTGCACAGCCCATTGCAATGCCCACTTCCAAGTTGATCCAATCTGTTGTGTACACCTTGGTGGGGAACCGCATTGGGAAGCCATTGAAGTACTTCTTGAGCATGTCGTGAATGTTCTTTGGCACACAGTACATCTCAACAGCTGTATCATCTCATGGAGTACAGGTCCATATGCGTTTGCCAGATCAAGCCACACTACGTGCAGGTCTCTCTGTTCTGTTTTTGCTTTTTGGATTGCGTTCCAGATCATTGTGGCGTGTTCTACACAGCCAGCCATGCCTGGGATGCCACCTTTCTGGACTGACACATCCAAGTACGTGTTTTCCATGAGGCTCTTGGTCAGCCCCTTGCTGTCATGACCGAGAAGATTTTCCCTTCGACGTTCATTTGTGATTTTGGCCTGAACTGGCTGATGTCACGTGAGTTTTGCTCTTCGGGGATATGCACACCATCTGCCGTCATCCACTGGCTGCTGATCTTCTGGTTTCTCCAAGCTGATCGCAGCAACCTGCGGAGCCACTCCAGCACCTTGGGACATTTCTTGTACAGCTGGTAAGGTTTGGCCCTGATGATGATTTGGCTCTGGCTTTGTCGACCACCTTCTTGATTTCCGCCAACGTTGGTGGCTTGTCATTCAACTATTCTTCAGATTTGTTTGGGCACACCAGACCTTGAATCTCGAGTGATGCTTTGCTCTGTGAGTCAGTATATGTTTCCCCAGATGCTGCTCATGAACTCCTTTGTCCACACTTAGGGTCCCAGATTTCGGCTGCTCAAACAGCATTTTATTTTTTATTTTTTATTTTTTTTTGTGTGTGTGTGTTGTTTTTGCTGTCCCAACCTCTGCGCCACCTCAGAGGCAGTGAACCCATGCTGCTCATTCTAACACCCCATCCACAGCCACAGCCCAGTCAGCCCCGCCGCAGCCCCGGCACCGGCAATCCACAGGGAGCAGTCAATGTCAAGTCGTCAAGAGACAACCCACCAGAGGAGACACTGCACTGCTGCCGAGTCACTTCAGTGGTGTTCAGTGGCGCCTGTTGTGATCTAACATACGCAGGACACTGCCTACTAAGCCCCCTACTGACGACAATAATTGCCTAGTCGCGGATCAGGCGTGAGTGAGCTCTCCCCCCGGAGGGCGCCACCACTTCAAACGTGTCCAACGAGCCCCCCCATGGACTCGCCGATACCGGTGACCACGACGGAACCAAAGCAAGGCCACAGACGTGGAGAGGACATCGAAATTGAGGTCACCATGAGAGCAGGGCATGAAGGGGCACAGAATTTGAGACATTTTTTTTATGGTGATTGATGAGAATGGGGATGATTAAGATGATGCTACGGAATTCCATTTCGGTCTGAGACTACATGACAGGGCTGTACTCTATGCTTCCTTTCGTAATATATCCCGGTGTCAACCAGGCCTGAGAGATACAGGCACCTGCAGTGTTGGTCAGGAAGTTTGAGCAACACTCTCAGAAACGCATCCATTAAGTGGATGAAAACTCGACTGTGTGGTCCCAGTCTTCCCAACTCAGTCCGGTTGGGGCAGAAAAAAACCACATGACTCTGATGGGTTTCGAACCCACGACCTCCCAGCCGGGTGTCCGCGACGCTAACCATTTCGCCACGGCAGCTGGTTTGCTCAAACAGTGTTCTGACAAACTGGAAGGGGTCTCTGAAGAAGCACTCTTAAGTCTTCTTCTTTTTGCTCTTCCTCTTCCTCGCAGATTCCACTTTGCTGCGGGCGCTGTGTTTTGCTTTCAGGTCTTTCCAGAGTTTTCCAAGCCTTGTTTTCCAGCTGGCAGTGCGGTCTTCATTTGATTCCTGAGGTTTTTCTTTTGGACTCTGATCTTGTTCATCTCTTCTTGGCGTCTGGATTTCTTGGAGGTGTTTTCTCTTTGGGATAGTTTTGCTCCATAGGCGTCTCTACATGTGGCATACACAGTGTCCCCATATGTGGCTAGTTTGTGTTCCAGGGTGCTTTTCCCTATCAGTGCATCGAGTCTTTGGACGATTTTTGCATCCAGTTTCTTCCGATCCTCAGTTTCGTTTGCTCGTGGCAGGTTGAGTTTCAGGCTCCTGGCATCGAGGGCCTGTGCAAATTCCTCATCCGAACCAACAGCTTGGATGTCCTTGGCACTGTGGTTTCAATCCTGGCCTTGGTCTTGACGTCTCACCTGCTGATGCAATGCGCTGCTGCTCATCATCAGATGAGTCTTCACACATCCCATCTTTGTTCTGTGGATCTTTATGCCACGGGTGGTAGCGAAACGCTTTCCACAGACACATGGATATTCCATTTGGTCCATGTTCATGGTCCGTCTGGGATTTGCAGTCGTGATTGGTTGAGCGCCGATGGATTTATCATTCTCTCCCCCTTTCGGTGAATCCTGGGAGCATCTTTTCCTTTTGTTTTTATTAGCCCACATGTTGATGGCAAAGTGGGGAGCCAGCCACACAGAACCCTTGGTTCTGGACTTTCCCAGTATCCTCCGGTCTTTCCCGGACGTCCTCCGGTCTATTCCCGGAAGTCAATGGTTTACCCATGCATCAGTAGAAAGAAACTCGTGGAGAGCGTGGCAGCAGAGAGTCCTCAGAAAAGAAGCTCCCGTCAAGCAAGTGTTTCAGCCCTTATCTCCTGACACTCGAGGGGGGTTGGGCCACACCCAGTTCATGACTCCGGATGTCCCTCTGCTGCCCCTTTTTTTTCCTATCTTAGGACGAGCCATGGCTGGGATTCGAACACATGACCCTCTGGACATGCTCATTTTCCACTAAATGACTCGCTCTCTAACCACAGAGCCACTGGGGCACCTGATATTTGTAGGGAAATTTAAGCTTATGAAGTTCACTTTTGTTCCTCCTTGACCAGATCCAGCTAGAGCACCTATCTGCCGCTTCTGCGATTACTTTCAGGGCTCGGGTTTTTTCCCTCCCTGCAACTGAGAGCTGTTTCATGAGTCTGTATGCAGACGTTCCTACAAACCCCCTAGCTCCAGTTTCTGCAGCGAGGACTTTGACCTGATAGCCTTCTCTCCTCAGACTGTTCACCAGATCAGCATAATTTTCAGTCTTGTAGATTTGAGCTGCCTCCATTCTGTTCTCATATGGCACCCTGAGCTCGATCATGATCAGCTGCTTGGTTGACTGAGAGCGGACTACTATGTCTGGTCTCATACCACTCTTGCTGATGATCTCTGGGTGACGCTTCTATTCTAGGAGGTTTGCAGTGCACTCCCAGTCATCTGCCCTGTCCAGCAGACTCTGCCTGCATGTTCCGAGTGGCACTGTTGTGCTTGGCCATGATTTGCTACCTCCTGTTGTGAAGAATGTTGCCGGTGCTTTTGGAGTCTTGATGTTCCTTTTTTTGTGGTGTTGGTACTAGCCTAGACTGCTTGTACGATCTCTTTGAGCACTTGGTTGTGCTTCCATGTGTACTTTCCTTAGCCAGGGCTACTTTACATGAGCTTAGGACATCTGATTGTTGGTTTTTCATGGCAGAGGGGGCACGCAGGATCGTCTGTTTTTCCCCACTTCATCAGGTTTACATTTGAGGGCAGAAGGTCATATGCAGATCTGAGAAAGTACTTGGCCGATCTCTGTGAAAATTAGCAGGAATGTTCACTATGGGTTACGGATAATGCCCAAATGTTTTAGTTTACCTTTATAACCGCTACTAACGGCTATGACGGCACGGCACATAACGGTTTGTAGGTATGTTCATTATGGGCGACGGGTCGTGCCCGACGTTTTACTTTACCGTTGGAGCCGTTACTAACGGCTGTAACGGCCAATAATGGTTTTTCTTTTTATGGAATGTCTCAGAAAGTACTTGGCCGATCTTTCTGAAAATTTGTAGGTATGTTCATTATGGGTCATGGATGATGCCCGATGTTTTAGTTTACCGTTATGGCCGTTACTACGGCTATAACGACCCATAACGTTTTTTTTTTTATGGAATCTCTCAGAAAGGACTTGGCGATCTTTCTGAAAAAATTGTAGGCATGTTCATTATGGGTCACGGTTGATGCCAGATGTATTACTTTACCGTTATAGCCGTTACTAATGGCCCATAATGGTTTTCTTCTCGATGGAAAATCTCAGAAAGTTCTTGGCCGATCTTTCTGAAAATTTGTATGTATGTTCATTAGAGGTCCCAGATGATGGCCGATATTACCAGAATAGCCATTACTAATGGTTACACCAGCACAAGACGTTTTTCTTCTTTATGGAATATATCACGCGTATTCAGGATAAACTGGGAGCACGTTTATATGCTTTGCATCTTGTTTTGTTTTGTTTTTTGTTTTTTTTACGTCTGAATTGCTTTTTATGTTTCAATTGCGCCTATCGACCGTACACACTTAGATCTCGACAAAATGTGCGCTCCTGTATCGTCACGGGTCAACTCCGCTTCAGACATACAATCTACTGGTACATTATTCTACTTTTCCAGCAGGTGTTTAAAAAAAAAAACACTTCAACAAACGCACAGAAAACAGGGACTAATTGGACTGAAGTAACGTGCCACAATCGCTCTACGCAGGAAGAACCGCCACAGTCAACACGGCGGCGTTCAGCAGTTGAACCAACTTTGTTAGTTTGAGAGATCGTTTCGGAGTATTGTCCCACGGAACCCCCCACCCAGTCCCCCCAGGTTGGGGGTTTGAATTGGGCTAACAATCCGGTCCTAGAAAACAAACTTTGTTACAGAAACCACAATGACATTTTCTGAAAATAACATGGTTGAGGAAGGTCCTCTCTAGCAGAGCCCATGACGGGAGCTGGTGAAAGCCTTCAGGAAGCCAGTGCGCCGACAACTCTTCTGACGACCAAAGCCAAGACCAGGATAGGGACCTGGAACATCAGAACCCTATACGAGACTGGAAAAACAGCACAAGTGAGTAGTGAGATGCACAGGTACAACCTAAAGATCCTTGGCCTGTGCGAGACTAGATGGACAGGAACAGAAAGAACAAGACTGACAAGTGGAGACACCATCATCTACTCTGGACGAGAAGAAGACCAGCCACACACGCACGTAGTCGCGCTGCTGATGACACCGAGGCGACGCGAGCACTGCTGTCCTGGGAACCAGTGTCACCAAGGATTCTCACTGCAAGATTCAATTCAAAGGGCAGGAAAACCACTCTCTTACAGTGTTACGCCCCACAAAACGTAGCAGACCCAGAGGAAAACTCCAAAACAGTCATGGATAGAGTGCCGAAGAGAGACCTTAAGATCCTCATGGGAGATCTTAATGCCAAAGTTGGAATGGAAAACAAGGGCAGAGAGCAGATTATGGGCATACACGGAACAGGAATACAAAATGAAAATGGAAAACTGCTTGTGGAATTTCTGTGCTTTCAACGACATGGTCATCGGAGGCACTGTTTTTTCCAACAAAAAAACATTCACAAGATGACTTGGAATTCACCTGATGGGAAGACCCAGAACTAAATCGACCACATTACCATCGGCAGAAAATGGCGCAGAAGTTTACATGACGTGAGAGTGAAACGAGGAGCAGATGCAGCATCAGACCACAACCTTGTGATAGCTGTGCTAAAGACCAAATTGAAAGCCTACAAAGACCAAACAGGCCGACTATCACATAAGTGCAATGTACAAAGTCTGAAGGAGAGAGTAACAACAGAGGAGTTCAAACTGGAACTGAGAAACAGATTCAGCATACTTGACCAACATGCTGAAGAAACAATCGAAGACACTGAGTGAGGTCTGGCAGACGACATGTAAACAAGTGCTTGGAAAGAAGCAAAGAAAACACAAAGAATGGCTGACAGTGGAACATGGACCCTCATCACAGAGCGGATGGACCTAAAAGACCAGATCAACCAGACCCTAGACCAAGACCACAAGCAAGAGTTACAGGCACACTACTGGGACGTCAACTGCCAAGTTAAGAAAAAGTGCTAGACAAGACAAGAAACAATTCATCCATGAGCTCACAGAAGAGGCAGAAACAGCGCGGCAGGAAACAGAAAAACATGAAAAGACTGCATGAGATTACTCGAACACTTTCTGGAAAGACCAGCAACCCAGTCGCCTGATCAAAGACAAGGAGGGAAACACCATCACAGGAGAAGCTGAACAGAGAGCAAGGTGGGCTGAGCACTTTAAAGAGACACTGAATAGACCTGCACCACCTGTCCCCCCAGACATTCCACCACCAACTCAGCTTCTGGACATCAACACAGGCCCACCAACCAAGACGGAAGCTACCAAAGCCATCAAGTCACTGAAGTCAGGTAAAGCAGCGGGTCCAGATGGAATTCCACCTGAAGCACTGAAAGCAGACATCCAGACGTCAACAGAGATGCTGCATCCACTCCTAAGCAAGATCTGGGAGTAGGAACGAGTGCCAGAAGACTGGAAAAGAGGCCACCTGGTGAAGCTGCCGAAGAAAGGGGACTTGTCATCCTGTAACAACTGGAGAGGGATTATGTTGCTGTCCATCCCGGGGCAGGTGCTGGCCAAAATCATGCTAGAGAGACTAAAGACCGCCCTAGACAAGATCCTCCACCAAGAACAAGCTGGATTTCGCCAAGACAGATCATGCACGGACCAAATAGCTACCATGAGAATTATCATCGAGCAGTCTCTGGAGTGGCAGACCCCCTTGTACGCAGTACTTGTGGATTTCCAGAAGGCGTTTGACAGCATCGACAGAGATATTACTGATAGTGATAGAGATATAGATTTAGTGACAGAGATACCATCTGGAAACTCATGCACCACTATGGCTTCCCACCCAAGTTTGTTGCCATCATCCAACAACTCTACGAAGATGCCACATGCCAGGTCGTCCACGACGGGAAGCTAACGAAGCCCTTCACCATACAAAACAGGCGTCCGTCAGGGGTGTCTACTGTCGCCGACAATTTTCCTGATGGTCGTTGACTGGATAATGCGCCAGTCTACAGACGGCAAGAGGACAGGAATCCAGTGGACTTTCACCAAGCAACTGGAAGACCTGGACTTCGCCGACGACATCAGCCTTCTCTCCCACAAACAGCAAGACGCACAAGAGAAGCTGTGCCGGGTAGCAGAAGAAGCAGGAGAGAGACGGGCCTCCAAATCAACACAAAGAAAACAGAAGCATGAGAGTCAACAACCAGCAATGAGACCCACTACGACTACAACAGGAAGACATAACTGAAGTTGACAAGTTTGTCTCTACCTCGGCAGTGTGGTCAGCAAAGATGGAGGTACAGATGAGGATATCAAGAGCCGCATCAATAAAGCCAGGCACACCTTTACTACGATACGGCCTATCTGGAATTCCTCTGCCCTCTCACTCCACAACACGATCAGAATCTTCAACTCAAATGTGAAATCTGTTCTTCTGTATGGTTCTGAAAACGTGGCGAACAACAAAGACAAACACCCACAAACTCCAAACATTTATCAACAGATGTCTGCGAAACATTGTGAACATCAGATGGCCAGATGTTATTGCCAACACAGAACTGTGGAACAAGACCAAGCAAGTTCCAATAGAATTAGAAATCAGAAAACGGAAGTGGGGATGGATTGGCCACACCCTCAGAAAGTCTCCATCCAACATCACAAGACAAGCCCTTGAATGGAACCCTCAGGGCAAGAGAAAAGTGGGAAGACCAAGGCAGACATGGCGAAGGAGTACCGACGCAGAAGTGAAGGCCGCCGGAATGACGTGGGCCGAGCTGAAGAGGATTTCCCGAAATCGTGTCCGCTGGAAGAGTGTGGTTGCGGCCCTATGTTCCCTACTGTTAATTTCTGTTCACTGAGCTACCTAGAAGGACCATTGAAAAGCCCTCTCTCCTTCTGCCCCATGGTCTTTTGGGGTGTTTCTGATCAGTACACTAGTGCAAGGAAAGCTGTGAAACAACATTGAAGTAAACGATGCAGCAATCTCTACACATAATGCAATAATGCATCAATCTGGTATTTCTGGTAGATTACACGTAAAAAAAAAATGTAACAGTATTACATATCTACTAGATAGTCCCATCCCAAAAATAAAACTGTCACATTTTTCGTGGAGGCCGCGCTCAACTGTTTATTTTCATTCATTCATTTATTTATTCATAGCATTTAGGATGATCTAATTAATGTGTTGTT
>JADBJO010011780.1:0-5000 GCA_016801955.1 Conus betulinus
GTTTGGTTGGCGGGGTAATTTAGCCGAGTGATGAGAGTGTGGGGTACGTTAAGGCATTGACAGGGGAGGTACATACCGTACAAGCTCGCATTTATTACTTTTTTTCTTTTTCAGTTGAGTACAAGAATAAAACCCGTGTGCGGCACGCAGTGTTCAGAGTATAAGTCAACGACCCATTGAACTGATTATGCGTATATCCGATTAACTGCCTTGAAAACGACCCTAGAGTGAGTGGCCACGAACTACATAGCGCGACAAAACACGGCATTAGTAGCTTATAGCACTGTGCTGTGTATATGCACACACACACACACACACACACACACACACACACACACACACACACACACACACACACGATATATATATATATATTATATATATATATATATCTATATATCTATATATATATGTGTGTGTGTGTGTGTGTGTATATCTAATATATATAGTATATATATTATATCTATATATCTATATATAGTGTGTGTGTGATGTGTGTCCGGGTAGGGTTTGCAGGGGGGGTTCCAGTTCCTTTTTAGAGTTTGGATGAAAGGTACGGTAACTAAGTTAGGTTGAAGCCTGGGAGGCATAGCGGCAGGCTTATTATCGTTTAGTGACTAAATTGGGGATGAAAGGGATGGAATGTGAGTTGGGGGAGGGGCGGGGGGTTATGTTATCCGCCCATCGTTTTCAGTATTTGATGGTGATGTGTTTAACCTCTCTTATTTACTCTATCCTGGAATTTGTTCTTAAAGCAGTGTGTGTGTGTGTGTGTGTGTGTGTGTGGTGTGTTTAGTCAAAAAAAAAAAGGGGAATGGATAAACCCACCTAACACCCTCTCTTTCCCCAATGAGCCGTTCGTGTATAAAAAGCAGAGTCTGTGCACCTGTGTTTCGTCCGCTTCCCATATATCAGGAGAATAGATTGTTAATGAGAAGTGCAGGGCTCTTCAAAGGAAGTACGTTTTGAAGAGAATTGTTCCCATATTTATCTACCCGAAGAACAGAGATTAATCTGCTGAAAGCATTTAAATTTTTGTCTGCTGATCTTTGTCACTTTTGGTTCCAGGCCCTTCCACTGATGGAAGCCTGCGGTACCGCTGTGGACACTGGCGTGGGGGCGGGAGAGCAGGGAACGAGCGAGAGGGATCTGGGCAGCGCAGCAGCAACGACCGGCGAAACCAATGGCTTCCACGCCCCGTCCCACGGCACGTGCCCACTGACGTCATGGACAAATGCTACAAAATGGTTGGAGCGTTCTTCTCTCGAGTTACGTCATCCCACTCGCGAAGGCGTGACGCCAACCCACAGGTCGTTGACGTCATTCGGGCAGTGCCTCACAATGGCATGCCCGCGAAAGAGGCCTCCGCCACCGGCGCCTACAAGGCGGGCGTGTGGGTGTGGGATGCCCCTCACGCGAGGACCAGCCCCAGGGCGCATCGTTCCAGGCGCGGGGGGAGAGCTGCGGGGCGAAGGATCAGCGGAAGTGTCACAGCATGGAGTGGAGTGGTGAGCACAGCGAGCTGCGCGTTCAGCTCCCTGGTCACAAAGACTCACAGTCTGTGACGCCATCCACTACGTCAGAGCTGGACCATGACCGTCATCAAACACACCAGCCTTTCGAGAAGAGCGCAGTCCATGGACACATCCTCAGAAACGACGGACAGGTACATGACACTGCCCTATGTGACGCGTTCTTCCAGACCAGCAAGCAGGAACGCTCTCAACACGGAGACAAGAAGTCCCAGTTCGATTGACACGGCACAGGTCGGAAGCGGGGCAATGGAAAGAAGAGGAGGTGAGGCATTTAGCCAAAAGCATGGTGTGCAGCATTGAGAGCGTCATCGACAATCTTCATGGCATCGTGGGTGACTTACGGCAGCTCATGCAGCAGATCGACGTCATCACAGAGTTCATGGATGCTGGTCGCAGTTCTAGCACGACAAACGCGCAGCGAGAAAACAAGATGGGCCCAGAATCCGCATCGGCGGTCCAATTAAGAAGTGTCCACACGCAGACTGATCTAGACGAACCATGCTATGCTAGTTAGGCCACAGTAAGTATGTAGAAAGATGTGATCCCTTACGAGTGAGTCCATCTCACAGATACTCCTACCCACAGTGTTGTCGCAGTCCCGTTTCTACTTTACCATCACCTTCGGGATTTGATACAGACAGGGGAATGCACAGACAATCGGCTCACCAAGACCAGGAGACGGCCCTCACACAGTCCAGATCATTGTAAAATCACCCAGTCCACATAAACAGCGTGTGCCTAGTGAAGTGAGGCAGAGTCGTTTATCAACGTTCAAACAAATGAGGTCGTCTCCGTTACAACAGAGACCTAAAACTTTCAATGGTGCTCCGTTTCAAGAATCTTTAGGTCCTTCCTTAGTTCCATCCCATTGTGGTCATTCGCCAGAGCCTTCAATGCCTTTCATTCCTGTCGAGTCGCCTCCCAACCCAGCCCCCACGTTGTTCAGTGCCTACAGAGAGGACAATTTCCACCAAGCGAAGGACACGGGACAGTCTGCCTGACAGGGGCCTGAAGACCTGGAAGGAAAAGATGGAACAGTACTGTGGTTCCGCAGACTCCCTCACCCCCCAGATGGACTGGTCCTACCTGGTCCTCACTGACCATCACCTCGCCCCCACAGTTGAAGAGTGCGCTAACACCAAATCCAGTGATCAGAACCTGTCCAAAGCCAGTCGCTTCCAGGACCCATCATTTTCCCAGAAAGACTGCCATGGAATGAAATTAACTGGTTACAGCTTAGACTCTCGAAGAGCACACAAAGAACGGGCACGACTGTCTCAAGCTAGTATGAGAATAAAACACCACGTAGTGCAATTACCAGAATACCTGAACAGGGAGAGCCTTGCGACAGCAGCTATGACGAAGACCGAGATGTGTTTTTCTTTCGAAGAGACATGCAGCGCTGTGTCGGCGCCATGCACAAGTGCCAGAGTAGCTCAAGCTGTGAGTGAAAATGTAGACGTTTGTCGTCAGGGACTCGAAAGACTGGACCATCACGATCCTCGGAGCGTCAGCAGCGCCTCCCAGGAGATGAACAGTCTTGGTGTGCTTCCACAAAGTCGGCAGGGTGTCGGTGGTGCGTCCCTAGGCTGGAACACCAACACCACCAAAGCCTTGCCCAACTGGCCTAGTGAAGAACTTTCCTCCATAGCTGCCTCAGACTGTGAGTTGGACGATCTGAGTTCCCCTTTTCTTCAGCAGAACTTCAGTATCCGAGAAGAAGCTCTGCATTAGATTCCAGCTCTGAGAAAAAACAACCACGAGGACGATCTCAAACTGGTCAGAACATCTTCCATACCCGAGACTGTCGCTTCGGAGGGCTTTGAAGTGAGGACAGACCTTCAAACATCAACAGAAAGCGAGGTGCTTGGTACGTACGCCAGTCAGTATGAGAACGCCATGGAGTCACGTCTGGAGCAGCTAACCAACGAAGTGGAAGGGAGTGACTTCTCTGACGCTGACGCAGACGTTGGCAGTGACGTTCTGGAGCAGTCTCTGACGTCATTAGAGGAGACATCCAGTGTCAAATATGACCGCGAGCTCAACACGTGGACTTCGTACACCATGACGCACATTGACTCGGATGACGTGGTTTCTGAGTGCACGTCGGACGTTCTTAACGAAAATCTGCTGGAAATGGTGACGACCAACCCGGGTTTCGATGACGTCAGCCTGAATTTTGATGACATCGGTTACATGCCCCTTCCCTTGCAGGGCAACGCCTTAGAGATGGTAAGCCCTAGTCTGGAGTGACGTAGCAGCGCGAGGCGTGACGACACAAGCAGCCACAAAGGAGAAGGGCAGGAACCGTGTTGAAACGTGAACGTTCTTTGAACTGTGATTGTTTCCCCTCGTTTTGTGGGAGTGTTTCGTGTTTCTCTTCAACTCTGTAAAGCAGGATATCCAATTTGACTCGGTATTACGGGCTTCCATGCCCATGGAGCAACCCAGATAGTGATAATTCAGTGTGTTGATTATCCCCCAAACCTAGTACAGTCTCAGCAACTTCAAAATCTTCATCATCATTTTCAGAGACGCATTACAGAAGCACAGAGAAGCCAACTGGCCCAAAAGGTAGATCACCGAAAAATACCCGCGAAAAAAAAATTACATACAGCGTTGTTAAATTGTAATTTGCTGCTTCCTTGTTCAATGGAAGCTCTGAACGGCTATTGTCATCAGCTTAGGGTCAACAGTGTATATTTAGTTTGTAAAAGCACGTCACAGTTTTGCCAGTTCTAATCCATGTCCTGCGTTAAAATAAAAACCACCTTCCCGTCTTCCTACGGTATCAACGCGCAGGAATCAATGTGTTCTTACACAGGCGATGCTACGTGGTAATTTGTAACGTGCCACTTCATTCCCCGACAGAAAGCGGCCCAATAGAGACCTTCGCTTCCATGGAAACGGTTCCGTTTCTTCCCCTTGGATCATCCGTTAGGTCTTTATGGGACCCACTGCGGTCGTTGAAAGTACTCCCGACCACGACCCCCACCTCCGTCCCACTCTCATTCCCCCCTAGGGTATCTTTCAGTGGTTCAGAGTTTCTCCCTGGACACAGCTGAATTGATTTCATTGTCCCCGCGCGGCCTTCTCTGGATAGTTTTGTCAAAGCCGCCATTTCTATACCAGAAGCACCCCTCCCCCCCTCCCGCATCTTCACTCGCACCGCATCCCTTTCTCCGTTACACACTTGCTGCGTGCGTATGCGCGCGTATACACACACACACGCGCGCGACACACACACACACACACACACACACACACACACACACACAGGCGTGCGTGCGCGCGCACACACACACACATGTACACACACACACACACACACACACACACACCACACACACGGAGTCTTTCTCGATTAAGTTGGACACATTCCAACAGAAGAAACTTTTTAGTGAATGCGGGGTTACCGATGAATACGCTTAGGAGGACATGGGGTAAGAAAAAGCTACCATCGCT
>JADBJO010011780.1:10000-12500 GCA_016801955.1 Conus betulinus
TGTGGCAAGCACGCTTGAATGGGCCTTTTGTGAAGTTGCGGTCAGGCCAGTTTCCACTAGCGTTGGGGTTATTTACTTCCGTCATGGAGTTCACTGTATCGATCGACTTACAGTGGCGAATCCAATATTTGCGCATGAAAGAAAGAAAAGAAAATGGTTTTCAAAACGGGCCTACCAGTAAAATATTACTAGACGGTGTTCCTATTGTGTTATTGTTATTGTGATGTTAGCAATGGTAAATAGAATAATGGCAAAGAGACTGAAATCCATATTGAACGTGCTATGATCGAGATGGCTGAGTTTCAGAGTCGTTCCACATTTATGCAAAGCTGCTTTCTGATTAATAAGAATAATGAGTCCACTCTATGTGGTAAATAAGACTTGACTCCAGAACGACTGAAGCGATACTTTACCGATCTTCTGTAACAGAGCGTCTGACCATTCATCATTTCTTGCTTTGTTTGATGTTTTATGGAAAGAAGACCTCTGTTGTCTTCCGAGCCGTGCATCCAAGATCGACACAGCAAGACCCCCAGGCATGTTAAAAATTAAGTACCAGCAGTTTCCGATTTCGCTTGAGGGCCGGAAGTACATGTCCCCAACACACGCCAACTCAGGGCTGTCCTGAACAAATTGGATGCGTAGTGGAATCAGTGTGCTCCTCCTCTTTCGGTTCCATACCACGAGTGGTTAGATGGAACTTTACAGCCGATTTTTCAAATCTTGTGAATGCGATTCCCTCTACACCTGCAAATCCCTTGTCATACCTACAGGTAAAAAAGGGACCTTTCAGGATCTTCCCGAACACTGACACACAAATCGACTTCTTCCCGTTTTGCTTTTGTTTTGTGTGTGTGTGTGTGTGTGTGTTGTTGTTTTTTTAGCTGTCCAAATCAAGTCTGTTTAACACACACACACACACACACACACAACAGAGCGATCACACACACACATGTACACAAGCGCGTGCGCGGGAGCGCCCCCCCCCCCCCCCCCACACACACACACACTTTGAAAAAAAATCAACTATATTTACATACAGCTCACGCACAGAGACTTTGTATTGTGAGCACAAATAGTTGTACACAAATTATTTGCATTTCAATCGACAAGTCGGGCATTACATTCAGTAAATAATTACATTGTACTTGGCCATATGAGTATTCAATATACAAGACATGATCATGACGCTCATGTCAACAGTACCCTTTGAAAAGCGGAAAAAAAACAATAAATACACTTAAGTCACACACACACTGTCCTCTCTCTCTCTCTCTCTCACACACACACACACACACACACACACACACACACACACACACACACACACACACACACGTAAACTCCTTCTCTTTGGTATATTATCCGACCGTAATATGCACCTCTTTTTATGCAAAGCTGCAAAACACAATCAAAAAAGTCTTAATAAATGTTGAGGTGTATGATAACAAATACTACTGAAAAAGGCCTATCATCTCTTATCACGGAACTGCTTTTTTACGTGAAACAGTTCCCCGGTCAGCCTTGAAAATGCTTTAGATTGTTACATTGATTATAATAACAACATAAAGGGAGTGTCTGGGCACAGGAGGCAGTATTCTGGAGTGTTCTTTGAGTGCAGGTGTTTTGTTTAGGTAAAACAGAGCAAATTCATCTTTGTTCATTTCAGTTGTCCAAGATCTTTCTTTCCCAAACTTACTTTGAAGCTTAGATGCTGGACCTGAATGTTTTTGAACGAACCAGCCTAGGAAATTGGTCAACGTGTCTATCAGGACCTCGGATGACTACCTCGACGCTATCACATCATGGGAACGTTTACATACATCTACAGCCATTCATTCCATACATAAAACATCTACCATCGTTAAAGCTTGGACTGCAGAAAAGACACCAGAGCTTCGGGCGTGAGGGGGCTGTAGGTCTTGACCTTGGAGTCAGGAAGTACAGGTCGTCCTTCACCTTGGCACAGTCATAACCTTGCTCCACCAGCTCCACCTTGCGGTTTTTGAAGGTGCCCGTCAGTATGGCTTCCGGCAAGATGCGCAGGAAGAGGGGGCGGGCGTAGGAAGGGAGGTCATCCTGGCACAGTCTGTACACTGTTTCAGACGTTCCGGCGTCATTTCTCCCCCTTCGTTCAGAGTCAAGGCCGCCATGCCCGCACGGCCGTCGTGACCTGAGGTGTTTCAAACAATTTGTTTTTCCGGTTGTTGTTGTTATCATTCCTGATGTTCATGCTCTTAAGATGATGGATACTCTGGTTTTTTTTTGTGGTGTGTGTGTGTGGTGGGTGGGGGGGGGGGGGGGGGGGGGGTTGAGTTTATTTTTTTTTTTGTTTTTGAGCAAAACGAGAAGAAATTCAACACATTTGTCTCTGGTTGTTGTTCTTATTATTCCTGATGTCCATGTTTTTAAGATGATAGATACTCTGTTTTAATCGAGAATAAGTTCAAACAATTTGTATCTGGTTGTTGTTGTTGTTCATAACTGATGCTCATGCTCT
>JADBJO010011780.1:25000-27500 GCA_016801955.1 Conus betulinus
TGTCTGTCTATCAGTCTGTCTGTCTGTCTGTCTCTCTCTCTCTCTCTCTCTCTCTCTCTCTCTCTTCACACACACACACAAACATACACACACACACACACACACACACACACACACACCACACACACACACACACACACATACACACACACACACACACACACCACACACACACAACACACACACAACACAACACAACACAACACACACACACACACACACACACACACACACACACACACACACACAGCACACAGCACAGCACAGCACAGCACAGCACAGCACAGCACAGCACAGCACAGCACAGCACAACACAAACAACAACACAACACAACAACAACATAACATACACAAACACAACACAACACTACGCGACACACACACACAAACACACACACACGCGCGCGCGCGCACACACACACACACACCACCACCACCACCACTACCACCACCACACCACCACCACACCACCACCACACTACCGGCCCTACCTGTGGTGCCAGAGGTGTACACGTAGGCTCCAACGAGAGTCGTCCGTCAGCGCTGACCGCACGCTAGGGTCCGGCCTGACGGGGTAGAGCGTCGGCCATGAGGCTGTCCATATCCTGCACGCCCCAAGGCAAGGGATCCTGCGTCGGCGTCAGTCCCTGCACCAGTCACCGGCAACCCGCGCAGTCTGTCTGCACCTCCATCACCGCCTGCAGAAGTTCCGCGCCTGCGTGGACAGGACAAGGCGAGAGACGACGACAACAGGTTTTACCAACAAGCACAAAAAAGGAAAATGTAATTCGTTTTCAACGAGCACTGCTGCATAAATTGAGGAAGAAACCCATGTCGATCAGAATCACAAGAGAAAAGAACGAGACGATTCTTCTAATAAAACAAAAGTCTCGGGAACCTGTTCGTACGGGTTATGTATGTGCATGACAGATAACAGTGAAGCTCTCTCTCTCTCTCTCTCTCTCTCTCTCTCTCTCTCTCTCTCTGACACACACACGCGCGCGCGCGCGCGCGCACGCACGCACGCACACACACAGACGCCCGCGCGCGCGCACGCACGCACGCACACACACACACACACACACACACACACACACACACATACACATGACACGCGCAAGGCAAGACAAGCAAGAAAAGGCAAGATAAACCAATGAATTAAAAAATTTTAAAAAGGCAATGTACAGCAAGAAAGGCAAGATAAAGTAAGATAAGGCGTAAAAGGCAAGACAAAGTAAGATAAGGCGAAAAAGACAGGTTAATCAAGATTAGGGAGGGGGAAAGGAGGGGGGGGGGGGGGGGGATACACTATAAGGCAAAGCACAATACGGCAAGATAACACCAAAGTAAGGCATACAAGAAAGATGGAGCAAACAAGACCAAAGAAAAGACAGGAAGAGCCAGACAGGCCCACGCGTCACACTCAGGATCTGGCACTGAACACTATATTATAATCCTTGTGAGCGTTTTGAGGTCTACCATAAAGCTGAGCCAGCATTTAATGTTAAACCGATAGTTGATCAAAAGAACAATTCCCCACCATTTATTTCCCTTGTTTGGGGGGTTGGGGGTGGGTGGGGGATTTCCACCGATGACATCGCATACTGTCTTCAAAAAACATGACCTTCCCCTTAGTTGACGTCGCACTTCAGGCCTTTGTACTCACCCGTGACCCTATCTTTGCGCCAAGACAGGAAACCCCAAATAGTCCCATTCCTTTGATAATAATCTGTCTGCTTGGAACCACCTGGCTTGTAACTTAATGGCCATATGAAAGAAAATGAGGAGAATCAACTTTCAGACACAACACCCATTCTCAAAACAATCTAACTGCGCCAGTTTATAAATACTCTACTCCTTCAGCAAGGCCTTGGCGCATTAAATGTTGGTGTGCAGCCACAAACCAAGGCAAGGCATAGGAAAAACAAGGCAACGCAAAGGTTAAAAAAAACCGCAAAATAAGGCAAGTTAGGCGAGGACAAATACGGCAAGGAAAGACAAGGTAAAGCTGGACAATGGACACACACACACACACACACACACACACACACACACACACACACACACACACACACACACACACACACACACACACATGCTAGAGAGGTGACACAGAAGATGCGACAGCGAGACAAAAAGAAGAGTGGAGAATAGTTTGTCTTTCGTCCTACCTGAACCAACAATCAACGCTTTGGGTTCTGCGGCCATGATGGAAAAGGACAACTGTTTGACACGAAGATTGTGGTTGATCAGAGCCACCGTTATCCCCAGCTTCTGGAGACCTGCAGCAGTCAACCAGCCCATCCATCACCCCGTCCACCACCCCATCCACCACTCCATCCACCATCACATCCATCATCCCATCCACCACCCCATCCACCATCCCATCCACCACCCCATCCACCACCCCATCCATCACATCATCCATCACCCCGTCCACCACCCTATCCATCACCCTATCCATCACCCCGTCCACCACCCTATCCACCCACCCCATCCA
>JADBJO010011780.1:32500-35000 GCA_016801955.1 Conus betulinus
ATAAAGTAGACCAGTGCTTTGTTGTTGTTGTTCTGTTTTGGGTTCATTGTTTGTATCGTCGTCTTAAGTTTTTTTTTGTTTTGTTTGTTTGTTTGTTTGATTGTTTTTGTTTGTTTGTATGTTTTGGTCTACTAACAGGCACGACTGAGCGACGGTACAAACATATGTAATTTTTTTTTTCTTCACAGCATCATTTTGAAAATTACCAGGAGTTTCAGAGGCCCCTCACGCACACGTCCAGTCTCTGCCAGACCTACAGGACCACAAACTCTCTCTCTCTCTCTCTCTCTCTCTCTGTCTCTCTCTCTCTCTCTCTCTCTCTCTCTGTCTCTAACACACACACACACACACACACACACACACACACACACACACACACACACACACACACACACATACACACACACAAAAAAAAATCAAATGCATAAACTCGCCTACACACACACACACACACACACACACACACACACACACACACACACACACACACACACCAATGCATAAATTCGCCTAAAACACACACACACACACACACACAAACACACACACACACACACACACACACACACCACACACACACACACACACACACACACACACGTGTCAGCATTTCTAATAGATGTCAAATTACAACTGAGCCACATTATTGAAATAATTATGTATGCATGAAAAAGAAATTACTTAAACTTTTTGCACAATCAAATCATTAGAAAGACTAGACAACTGAAAGCATTGATTGCAATATCCTATTTATAACACATTGAGCATGTTGACTATCTGTAAGTATTACCTGAGTGTATGTTTGCATCATATTTGTAAACATTCCAACGGGGGTAAATGGTTGGAAATTGGAGCGTATACATAGACAGATATAGACAGACAAACAGACAGACAGAGAGATGGATGGTCAGATAAATACATACAACCATGATTATCTGTGCGCACACACACACACACACACACACACACACACACACACACACACACACACACACACACATATATATATATATATATATATATATATATATAGACAGGCAGTCAGACAGACAAACTGAGACAGATATACAGAGTCAGAAACGGACATGGGCGAAAACTTTTATTGTAAAAAAAAAAAAAGTACCCGAAGCTCTCAGAAGGAAGTCCCACATAAAAATCAACAACCGTAAAGTCTTATGCCTACTTACTAAGAAATACACAAGATAGAGATTTTGCCTTTTTATTTCTGTGTTCAAATACAAACGGACCGCTTCACAAAATCCCTATCTGTTGATGACATGTGCCTACTTTGGTGTAAGCTTAATGAACGCTAAATGAAATTCATCTAGATTCCTGAGAGTGGACAAATGTAGTAACAAGCAAGTACTTGACTGTTCAAAGCACAAAGAACGAAGAAAGAATCAGAAACACTCAATAAAAAAAAAATCTTATACACGTCAAGTGCCTATTAACAAGCATTGATAGCAAGTTAGTAGGCTATGTCAACCATATGTCAACCAAATTTGTTAGTACGTTGCACTTGAAAGTCCCGGTCTTGCTGTCTGCACACAATCAGTTTTTCACCAAAAACGAATAAAATCACTTACATCTCCCACACCTAGCCATACAGGGGCCACACAAGGCTAAATCCACATACTTCTCTTGTTACTATTTGATGGACTGTATTCCCTATACCTAAACGGTAAAGTTACGAGAGAGAGAGAGAGAGAGAGAGAGAGAGAGAGAGAGAGAGAGAGAAGAGAGAGAGAGAGATGAGAGAGAGAGAGAGCGAGACAGACAGAGCAGAGACAAAGAGAGAGATTCTATCTTTTAAATAGGTAAATAAGCAAATATAAATGAGATCTTGAATGAAGTGACAGAGACAGACAGACAGACAGACAGAGAGACAGAGACAAAGAGAGACAGACAGATATAGAGAGACAGGTAGACAGAGAGACAAAGATATACAGCCAGAGAGCAGAGAGATAGAGACAGAGACAGACAGAGAGAGAGAGAGAGAGACAGACAGACAGACAGACAGACAGACAGGCAGGCAGGCAGACAGACAGACAGACATGACAGAGACAGATAAAGCTAAAGAGAGAGGGAGGGAGGGAAAAAACAGAGAAACAGAGAGATATACAGAGTCAGAGAGAGTGAGAGCCAGAGAGAGAGAGAAAAAAAAAGACACACGACAGACAGAGAGAGAGAGAGAGAGAGAGAGAGAGCAGAGAGAGAGAGAGAAGAGAGAGAGAAAGTGAGAGTATATCCTTGAATAAGTAAGTCAATAAACAAACAGGACTGAGTTGTTGAATGAAGGCCATCAGTTAATTCACTCATGAAACATTTAACACCTGGGTTATACCGAGAGAAGACAGTTCTCAAGACGCACACCCCTCCCTTAGATACACACAACAGGTGAATGAATGCATGACAATGAGTAAATGTTCTGTTACTTGCATTCTACTGTTAGGACAGCTCTCAAACGGATGCGCACTTTCCCTTGAATACAGAATGAATG
>JADBJO010011780.1:42500-50000 GCA_016801955.1 Conus betulinus
TCTTTCTTTCTTTCTGTCTGTCTGTCTGTCTGTCTGTCTGTCTGTGTGTATGTATGTATGTATGTATGTATGTATGGAATAGACAAGCAAACATCAAGTGACTCGTTCTATGGAGAAACTGAGCAGTTGCTATTCGGAGAGATGCAAATTCACCATTATGTAAATTATGTAAATTAGACATTGTCTGTTGCCTTACATTGATGCAAACCGAGAAAAGGAAAGGATTCCACGTAAAGCTGATAGCATGTTATACGGTATATAAAACGAAAACTGGGCAGCGATGTCCAACGTAAAGCTGATAGCATGTTATACGGTATAAAACGAAAAAAACTGGGCAGCGATGTGTCAACGTAAAGCTGATAGCATGTTATACGGTATAAAACGAAAAACTGGGCAACAGTGTCCAAATTTATTGAAACATGGATTTGGTTTCATCTGCATGAACCACGTATCCTTCATTGCAGAAAAAAAGTGGGATACTGATACACAGGACAGGGGGTTTTGTTGTTGTTGTTTAACAGGAGCAAAAGACAATGGCTTTCGTTGCTATAGTCGTAATATTCCCTCTACCCCTGCGACTGTGTTGGGCATTCCTTATTGACACTTTGGAATGAAAGGAAGTTCAGATTCAGTATCCAGAATAATGCGCTGAAGGAAGGGGGGGGGGGGGGGGGGGGGGGGGGGGGGGGGGGGGGGGGCGGAGGGGGAGAGGGAGAGAGAGGGGAGGAGGGGTTGGGAGGTGGCGGTGGAAAACAAAGAGGCGATGGATGGAGGGCAGAGAGAGAGCGCACAATGTCGTCACTCAGCGGAGAGGATTGTCCGGCCTCTCAGTGCTCAGTGGGGTCAGCACACCACTGGGCCTCTCAGTGCGGGGTCAGCACACCACTGGCCAGCTCTCAGTGCTCAGTGCGGGGTCAGCACACCACGGGCCTCTCAGTGCGGGGTCAGCACACCACTGGCCTCTCAGTGCGGGGGGTCAGCACACCACTGGTCTCTCAGTGCGGGGTCAGTCTGGTCTCTCAGTGCGGGGTCAGCACACCACTGGTCTCTCAGTGCGGGGGGTCAGCACACCACTGGCCTCTCAGTGCGGGGGTCAGCACACCACAGGCCTCTCAGTGCGGGGTCAGCACACCACTGATCTCTCAGTGCGGGGTCAGCACCACCACTGATCTCTCAGTGCGGGGTCAGCACACCACTGGCCTCTCAGTGCGGGGTCAGCACACCACTGGTCTCTCAGTGCGGGGTCAGCACACACCACTGGCCTCTCAGTGCGGGGTCAGCACACCACTGGTCACTCAGTGCGGGGTCAGCACACCACTCAGTGCGGGGTCAGCACACCACTGGTCACTCAGTGCGGGGTCAGCACACCACTGGTCACTCAGTGCGGGGTCAGCACACCACTGGTCACTCAGTGCGGGGTCAGCACACCACTGGTCACTCAGTGCGGGGTCAGCACACCACTGGTCTCTCAGTGCGGGGTCAGCACACCACTGGTCACTCAGTGCGGGCGGTCAGCACACCACTGGCCTCTCAGTGCGGGGTCAGCACACCACTGGCTCCAGCACCGGGAGGACCTGTGCTGATGTCAGGAACGGCGTGTGGATCGTCTGCACTGATGTCACAGGAACGACGTGTGGATCGTCTGCACTGATGTCACAGGAACGGCGTGTGGATCGTCTGCACTGATGTCACAGGAACGACGTGTGGATCGTCTGCACTGATGTCACAGGAACGACGTGTGGATCGTCTGCACTGATGTCACAGGAACGACGTGTGGATCGTCTGCACTGATGTCACAGGAACGGCGTGTGGGATCGTCTGCACTGATGTCACAGGAACGGCGTGTGGATCGTCTGCACTGATGTCACAGGAACGACGTGTGGATCGTCTGTACTGATGTCGCAGGGAACGACGTGTGGGATCGTCTGCACTGATGTCAGGAACGGGGGGTGTGGATCGTCTGTACTGATGTCACAGGAACGGACGACGTGTGGATCGTCTGCACTAATGTCAGGAACGGGGTGGGGATCGTCTGCACTGATGTCACAGGAACGACGTGTGGATCGTCTGTACTGATGTCACAGGAACGGCGTGTGGATCGTCTGCACTGATGTCACAGGAACGACGTGTGGATCGTCTGCACTGATGTCACAGGAACGACGTGTGGATCGTCTGCACTGACTGCGTTGTGGGCTGTCTTGGCGGGATGCTGAGGAAAGAGAGGTGATGACATCTGTGATGAACTGGACAAGGCTGGGGTGAGGACACAGAGGATGCTATACTGGACAAGGCTGTCTGAGGACACAGAGGAGGATGCTATACTGGACAAGGCTGTCTGAGGACACAGAGGATGCTATACTGGACAAGGCTGGGTGAGGACACAGAGGATGCTATATTGGACAAGGCTGGGTGAGGACACAGAGGATGCTATATTGGACAAGGCTGGGTGGGGACACAGAGGATGCTATATTGGACAAGGCTGGGTGAGGACACAGAGGATGCTATATGGGACAAGGCTGGGTGAGGACACAGAGGATGCTATATTGGACAAGGCTGGCTGAGGACACAGAGGATGCTATCAGGAGAAAGCTGTTTTTTTTTTTCTTTTCTTTTCTTTTTTTTTTTCTTTATTTTTGTTTTTTTTTGGGTTGTTTGTTTTTTTTTTTTTTTCTCCTCCACGCCATTTCTCCATGCTTTGAATTCCTTTTTTCCCGAAAACTGATAGGCCATGCCTGACGAAACCATCAGCCGATAGAGAGAACTGGGGTTTATATGATTAGACTGTGATCTATAAAGGCGACAACGATTTTATCTGGGCTCCTAAGAACTTGAATTACAGGTTTTAATGTGTGATAGTTCAAAACAAAGCAAACAAATAAACAAACAAAAGAGAAAGGTTCATTTCACTAGCATTTCCCAAAGTTGTCAAATTAGCTGCACACTGACGGTACATGTTAGAACAAAATGGCCTGATGTTACCTTTGAATGTGTGCGTGCGTGCGTGCGTGCGTGCGTGCGTGCGTGCGTGTGTGTGTGTGTGTGTGTGTGTGTGTGTGTGTGTGTGTGTGTGTGTGTGTGTGTGTGTGTGGATAGTTCCATATCATAAAGCTAATGAAATTACCACGTTGATGACATAATCTTTATGACGTTTATAGCCATAACACGGAGCCAAAGTAGGTCTGACAGAAGGTTAACTCGCCAGCACATAAAAATCCACTCCAAGTCAACTGCAGAGCCTCACACATTGAAGCCAGCTACATCACTGACCGCCTTATATGCGAGTCAACTGAAGGAGAATATCACTTTCCTTAACAAGTTTTAAAACATGTCAGAAAATGACTGCCGGTTGTTTTAGTTCTTGTAATAGTTATTGTAATAGTTCGTCAACTGGTATCTGGTAATTATAATATATAAAAAAAAGTTCATAGAAAAAGATGACAAAGGGCAGGCGACAGGGATGGCAATCAATGCAATGGCATCATTAGAGGGAGACTTTAACACTGCCATTTAAGTCATAGATTAGGTTTCACATATGCGAATACTGGCAAGTAAGTGGTTACAACTTTCCCACGCTTTAAATCGAGGTGTGTTAGAGTCCTGCCTATGTCGGATAAGAACAAGCACTACTGAGCATCATCAAACGATTCGGCAGCAGTGCAGCGTCTCCTTTGGTGGGTCGCCTCATGGCGACTTGACATTGACTGCTTCCTGTGGATTGCCAGTGCCGGGGATGCAGTGGGACAAAAATCAAAGAAACACTGCGAATGAGGAGCCAGAGTGAGTGGTGTAGGTGGGCAGCGCCACTGAAGAGGCATCAAAGAGGGGAGCGACAGGACTCCCGGCTGGGAGGTCGTGGGTTCGAATCCCATCAGAGGCATGTGGGTTTTTCTGCCCCGACCGGCTCCTACCCAGAGTTGTTTTGCTGCGGACTCAGTTGGGAAGACTGGAACCACACAGTCGAGTTTCATTCACTTAATGGATGCGTTTCTGAGAGTGTTGCTCAAATTTCCTGACCAACACTGCAGGTGCCTGTGTCTCTCGGGCCTGGTTGACGCCGGGATATATTATGAAAGGAAGCGTAGAGTACAGCCCTGTCATGTAGTCTCAGACCGAAATGGAAATCCGTAGCATCATCTTCATCATCCTCATTTCTCATCGATCAGCATTTAAAAAAAAAAATGTCCTAAGTTCTGTGGCCCTTCATGCCCTGCTCTCATGGTGACCTCAGTTTCGATGTCCTCTCGACGTCTGTGGCCTTGGTTTGGTTCCGTCGGAGTCACCGGTATCGGCGAGTCCATGGGGGCTGTCGTTGGACGGGACGTGGTGGCGCCCTCCGGAGGGAGAGCTCACTCACGCCGGCTCCGCGACTAAGCAATTATTGTCGTCAGTAAGGGGCTTAGTATGTGGTGTCCTGCGTATGTTAGATCAGAACAGGCGCCACTGAACACCACCGAAGTGACTCGGCAGCAGTGCAGTGTCTCCTCCGGTGGGTTGCCTCTTGACGACTTGACATTGACTCCGCCCTGTGGATTGTCGGTGCCGGGGCTGCGGCGGGGCTGACCGGGCTGTGGCTGTGGACGGGGTGTCGGAATGAGCGGCGTGGGTGCACTGCCTCTGAAGTGGTGCAGAGGTTGGGACAGCAAAAAAAAAAAAAAAAAAAAAAAAAAAAAAAAGCAACAACAAAGTTATAGAACCCACAGGGACTCAGCACCACTGGCTAACATTGTCATCAAAGATGGGACCAACGACGTGTATAGAACCCACAGGGACTCAGCACCACTGGCTAACATTGTCATCAAAGATGGGACCAACGACGTGTATAGAAACCCACAGGGACTCAGCACCACCACTGGCTAACATTGTCATGGAAGATGGGACCAACGACGTGTATAGAACCCACAGGGACTCAGCACCACTGGCTAACATTGTCATGGAAGATGGGACCAACGACGTGTATAGAACCCACATGGACTCGGCACCACTGGCTAACATTCTCATGAAAGATGGGACCAACGACGTGTATAGAACCCACAGGGACTCGGCACCACTGGCTAACATTCTCATGAAAGATGGGACCAACGACGTGTATAGAACCCACAGGGACTCGGCACCACTGGCTAACATTGTCATCAAAGATGGGACCAACGACGTGTATAGAACCCACAGGGACTCGGCACCACTGGCTAACATTGTCATCAAAGATGGGACCAACGACGTGTATAGAACCCACAGGGACTCGGCACCACTGGCTAACATTGTCATCAAAGATGGGACCAACGACGTGTATAGAACCCACAGGGACTCGGCACCACTGGCTAACATTGTCATCAAAGATGGGACCAACGACGTGTGTATAGAACCCACAGGGACTCGGCACCACTGGCTAACATTGTCATCAAAGATGGGACCAACGACGTGTATAGAACCCACAGGGACTCGGCACCACTGGCTAACATTGTCATCAAAGATGGGACCAACGACGTGTATAGAACCCACAGGGACTCGGCGCACCACTGGCTAACATTGTCATCAAAGATGGGACCAACGACGTGTATAGAACCCACAGGGACTCGGCACCACTGGCTAACATTGTCATCAAAGATGGGACCAACGACGTGTATAGAACCCACAGGGACTCGGCACCACTGGCTAACATTGTCATCAAAGATGGGACCAACGACGTGTATAGAACCCACAGGGACTCGGCACCACTGGCTATCATTGCCAGTGGGGTTCCAACAGTGAACTTGTTCGATCAGTTGTAGCCAGTTATAAAAAAACGCCTATAGCACAGACAATCCTGTCATGTACCATGTTCATATTCGCTCCATCCATCACACAGGATGTTGATGAGCAACATATAATTGAATGGCGAATTGGCAGACTTGTTGTGCAGGTAAAGGGGACTCAATAGACTTCATTCCAATTGCAAAGCAAGCAGTTTGATATTCGTTTAGATGCAAGGATGAAGCTATTCTTCACTCTGTTGTCTGAAAAAACAAGCTGTACCTAGTACAGACCTTAATCCCCCCACCCCCCACCCCCCCACCCACCCCCACCCACCCACCAAATCCTGTCAACAGCTACGATTCAGTTACCACGATCCTATTATCTCCCAAACTGAAAGTCCCTTGGAGAGGGAAGGAAACATAATCCGTTTGCCTGTTCCCGAAGCACGAGCCGTCTGACAAAGAGCCGACAAAGAAAACCACAGATCTGACAGGGCATAGCCCGGTAACGCGTTCTATTCACGCCACCACTCTGGCGTGGTGTGTAAACGCTAATTCCGACATTAGTTACATGGAATGTAGAGCTGCGAATGGCTGGACAAGACCTCTGTTTTGTTGGGCAAACATTGTCCAGACACTGGTACACAAGCCCTATTCAGTTACTGCTGCCGACGTTTTCCTCTGGACGTCTGCTGGTTCACGTTGTCCGCAGATACTTAGGTCTTGGCCATCAGCACAGATTTTTAGTTTGTAGCGATTATTCTTCTGTTGAAAATCTTCTGTCGTTCGTCTTCAGGAAACTCTGCTTTGCCCTTTTCTGTATGGGATGTGTCCCGTGAGAGAGAGAGAAAGAGAGAAAGACAGAGAGAGAGGGTGTGTAAGGACAGACAGAGAGGCAGACAGACAGATAGACAGACAGAAAATTGGTCCAGTCACTACATGTCTTATTCACGGAGACACAGACAAATGAGAGCATGCTGTGTTGCTCAGACATCCATCGATCTCTGTAGGTCCCAGTCTGACAAAGAACGCTGGGTTTCTTTCATCGTGCATTCTTTGTTTGCGTTCCCCTGTACAAAGATGGTATCGGCCTACAGACAAAAAGGGATGCTTCCCCATGAGGCCTGTCTAGTGTCAACATTTTCACTGTTTTCTATGTTGCACTTTCTAACCAAACCATGTCAGACAAACAGTTTGTTCAAAAAGAAAAAGAAAAAGGAAAGAAAGAAAAAAAAAGAAAAAAGGCCGTGGCGAAGTGGTTAGCGTTGCAGACTCCCAGCTTGGAAATCATGGGTTCGATTTCCATAGAGTTATTTGTTTGAGGGATGTATCTACCCCCGACTGGCTTCTATCCGGAGTTGAGTTCGCTTTGGGCTCAGTTGGGATGACAGGGACTGCGTTTTATCCAGTTAACGGATGCGTCTTTGAGAACGTTGCCCAAAATTTCTGACCAACACCACAGGTGTCTGTATCTCTCAGGTATGGCTGACCGCAGAAGTGTAGATTACAGCCCTGTTATGAAGTCTCGGGCCAGAAAGGAAATCTGTAACATCAGGCATCATTTCCATCTAACAAACAGAATAACGGTATAAAACAGAAAGTATCCAATTCAGTTGTCTTTGAAGCCTTGCATTCCTAGTGACCTCTGTGTTGATACCCATCTGATCTATGTATGGCCGTCGTTTGATTCTGTCGGGGTCACAGGTATCGGCAGATTCATGTGGACGAGGTGGCGGCCTCCGGAGGGAGAGCTCACCCACGCTGGCTTCAC
>JADBJO010011780.1:55000-62386 GCA_016801955.1 Conus betulinus
CCTGAGTGTTGCTTGTTAATGCACTGACTGCGTTGTGGGCTGTCTTGGCGGGATGCTGAGGAAAGAGAGGTGATGACATCTGTGATGAACTGGACAAGGCTGGCTGAGGACACAGAGGATGCTATATTGGACAAGGCTGGGTGGGGACACAGAGGATGCTATACTGGACAAGGCTGGGTGGGGACACAGAGGATGCTATACTGGACAAGGCTGGCTGAGGACACAGAGGATGCTATACTGGACAAGACTGGGTGAGGACACAGAGGATGCTATACTGGACAAGACTGGGTGAGGACACAGAGGATGCCATACTGGACAAGACTGGGTGAGGACACAGAGGATGCTATACTGGACAAGACTGGGTGAGGACACAGAGGATGCTATACTGGACAAGGCTGGGTGAGGACACAGAGGATGCTATACTGGACAAGACTGGGTGAGGACACAGAGGATGCTATACTGGACAAGACTGGGTGGGGACACAGAGGATGCTATACTGGACAAGACTGGGTGAGGACACAGAGGATGCTATACTGGACAAGGCTGGGTGGGGACACAGAGGATGCTATACTGGACAAGACTGGGTGAGGACACAGAGGATGCTATACTGGACAAGACTGGGTGAGGACACAGAGGATGCTATACTGGACAAGGCTGGCTGAGGACACAGAGGATGCTATCAGGAGAAAGCTTTTTTTTTTTCTTTTCTTTTCTTTTTTTTTTTTTCTTTATTTTTGTTTTTTGGGTTGTTTGTTTTTGCTCCTCCACGCCATTTCTCCATGCTTTGAATTCCTTTTTTCCCGAAAACTGATAGGCCATGCCTGACGAAACCATCAGCCGATAGAGAGAGAACTGGGTTTATATGATTAGACTGTGATCTATAAAGGCGACAACGATTTTATCTGGGCTCCTAAGAACTTGAATTACAGGTTTTAATGTGATAGTTCAAAGCAAAGCAAACAAATAAACAAACAAAAGAGAAAGGTTCATTTCACTAGCATTTCCCAAAGTTGTCAAATTAGCTGCACACTGACGGTACATGTTAGAACAAAATGGCCTGATGTTACCTTTGAATGTGTGCGTGCGTGCGTGCGTGCGTGCGTGCGTGCGTACGTGCGTGCGTGCGTGTGTGCGTGTGTGTGTGTGTGTGTGTGTGTGTGTGTGTGTGTGTGTGTGTGTGTGTGGATAGTTCCATATCATAAAGCTAATGAAATTACCACGTTGATGACATAATCTTTATGACGTTTATAGCCATAACACGGAGCCAAAGTAGGTCTGACAGAAGGTTAACTCGCCAGCACATAAAAAATCCCACTCCAAGTCGACTGCAGAGCCTCACACATTGAAGCCAGCTACATCACTGACCGCCTTATATGCGAGTCAACTGAAGGAGAATATCACTTTCCTTAACAAGTTTTAAAACATGTCAGAAAATGACTGCCGGTTGTTTTAGTTCTTGTAATAATTATTGTAATAGTTCGTCAACTGGTATCTGGTAATTATAATATAAAAAAAGTCATAGAAAAAGATGACAAAGGGCAGGCGACAGGGATGGCAATCAATGCAATGGCATCATTAGAGGGAGACTTTAACACTGCCATTTAAGTCATAGATTAGGTTCACATATGCGAATAATGGCAAGTAAGTGGTTACAACTTTCCCACGCTTTAAATCGAGGTGTGTTTGGAGTCCTGCCTATGTCGGATAAGAACAAGCAGCACTGAGCATCATCAAACGATTCGGCAGCAGTGCAGCGTCTCCTTTGGTGGGTCGCCTCATGGCGACTTGACATCGACTGCTTCCTGTGGATTGCCAGTGTCGGGGATGCAGTGGGACAAAAATCAAAGAAACACTGCGAATGAGGAGCCAGAGTGAGTGTTGTAGGTGGGCAGCGCCACTGAAGAGGCATCAAAGAGGGGAGCAACAAAGTTATAGAACCCACAGGGACTCAGCACCACTGGCTAACATTGTCATCAAAGATGGGACCAACGACGTGTATAGAACCCACAGGGACTCAACACCACTGGCTAACATTGTCATCAAAGATGGGACCAACGACGTGTATAAAACCCACAGGGACTCAGAACCACTGGCTAACATTGTCATCAAAGATGGGACCAACGACGTGTATAGAACCCACAGGGACTCAGCACCACTGGCTAACATTGTCATCAAAGATGGGACTGAGCACCACTGGCTAACATTGTCATCAAAGATGGGACTGAGCACCACTGGCTAACATTGTCATCAAAGATGGGACTGAGCACCACTGGCTAACATGAAAGATGGGACCAACAAAGTGTATAGAACCCACTGGGACTCGGCACCACTGGCTATCATTGCCAGTGGGTTCCAACAGTGAACTTGTTCGATCAGTTGTAGCCAGTTATAAAAAAAAAAACGCCTACAGCACAAACAATCCTGTCATGTACTATGTTCATATTCTCCATCCATCACACAGGATGTTGATGAACAACATGTAATGCGAATTGGCAGACTTGTTATGCAGGTAAAGGGGACTCAATAGACTTCATTCCAATTGCAAAACAAGCAGTTTGATATTCGTTTAGATGCAAGGATGAAGCTATTCTTCACTCTGTTGACTGAAAAACAAGCCGTACCTAGTACAGACCTTACCCCCCCCCCCCCTTCCTCCCCAATCCTGTCAACAGCTACGATTCAGTTACCACGATCCTATTATCTCCCAAACTGAAAGTCCTTGGAGAGGGAAGGAAACATAATCCGTTTGCCTGTTCCGAAGCACGAGCCGTCTGACAAAGAGCTGACAAAGAAAACCACAGATCTGACAGGGCATAGCCCGGTAACGCGTTCTATTCACGCCACCACTCTGGCGTGGTGTAAACGCTAATTCCGACATTAGTTACTCGGAATGTAGAGCTGCGAATGGCTGGACAAGACCTCTGTTTTGTTCGGCAAAACATTGTCCAGACACTGGTACACAAGCCCTGTTCAGTTACTGCTGCCGACGTTGTCCTCTGGACGTCTGCTGGTTCACGTTGTCCGCAGATACTTAGGTCTTGGCCATCAGCACAGATTTAGTTTGTAGCGATTATTCTTCTGTTGAAAATCTTCTATCGTTCGTCTTCAGGAAACCCTGCTTTACCCTTTACTGTATGGGATGTGTCCCGTGAGAGACAGAGGAAGACAGAGAGACAGGGGATAAGGACAGACAGATAGGCAGACAGACAGATAGACAGACAGAAAATTGTTCCAGTCACTACATGTCTCAATCACGGAGACACAGACAAATGAGAACATGCTGTGTTGCTCAGACATCCATCGATCTCTGTAGGTCCCAGTCTGACAAAGAACGCTGGGTTTCTTTCATCGTGCATTCTTTGTTTGCGTTCCCTGTACAAAGATGGTGTCGGCCTACAGACAAAAGGGATGCTTCCCCATGAGGCCTGTCTAGTGTCAACATTTTTACTGTTTTCTATGTTGCACTTTCTAACCAAACCATGTCAGACAAACAGTTTGTTCGAAAAGAAAAAAGAAAGAAAGAAAAAGAAAAAAAAGAAAAAAAGGCCGTGGCGAAGTGGTTAGCGTTGCAGACTCCCAGCTTGGAAATCATGGGTTCGATTTCCATAGAGCCATTTGTTTGAGGGATGTATCTACCCCCGACTGGCTTCTATCCGGAGTTGAGTTCGCTTTGGGCTCCGTTGGGATGACTGGGACTGCGTTTTATCCAGTTAACGGATGCGTCTTTGAGAACGTTGACCAACACCACAGGTGTCTGTATCTCTCAGGTCTGGCTGACCGCAGAAGTGTAGATTACAGCCCTGTTATGAAGTCTCGGACCAGAAAGGAAATCTGTAACATCAGCGGCATCATTCCCATCTTATCGATCGGTATAAAACCGAAAGTATCAAATTCAGTTGTCTTTGAAGCCTTGCATTCCTAGTGACCTCTGTTTTGATACCCATCTGATCTATGTATGGCCGTCGTTTGATTCTGTCGGGGGTCACAGGTATCGGCATATTCATGTGGACGAGGTGGCGGCCTCCGGAGGGAAGACTCACCCACGCTGGCTTCACAATGAAGCAATTATTGTGTTGTCATGACATCGCTGGTCTCTTGGTGGGAGGCGCTATGTGACGATGTGTGATCAGGATGACCTGTTGGCAGATAGTCAAGCTTAGAAGCAACGGAATTCCTGACCATGAAACCGACGCCTGGAAAGCTTCTCTCTGTTGCTGATTTACCTGACCAGTAGAGATTGTATCCGGCACCCATGTTCTTTGAGGTTGCCTTCCCAATCCGGCACCATGTTCTTTGAGGTTGCTTTCCCAATCCGGCACCATGTTCTTTGAGGTTGCCTTCCCAATCCGGCACCATGTTCTTTGAGGTTGCATACCCAATCTTTTAAACCGTAAGATGTTAGAGGTTTCGCTTCCATGTCATATTTCTTTTTAAGGATTTTTTTTTCTGATGGTGTGACTGTCCGTGCTGTGACATTTGATGATGTGAGTGTCCGTGCCGTGACATTTGATGATGTGACTTGTCCGTGCTGTGACATTTGATGAGGTGACTTGTCCGTGCCGTGACATTTGATGATGTGACTTGTCCGTGCCGTGACATTTGATGATGTGACTTGTCCGTGCTGTGACATTTTCTCAGTGTGAGTCCGACAGCTCTGAAAAGGCTCTGCGTGGTCGACTGGCCGCAGTTATCACATTTAGTGGAACGTCGGACATGCTGGCATCACAGACCAGATGATTCGCCATTTGCATCGACATGCGTTTTCCCACGATGCTCAGATCTAAGTCACTGAGTCACCACCATGCTATCGACATGCGTTTTTCCCACGATGCTCAGATCTAAGTCACTGAGTCACCGCCACGCTAATACCATGAAAGGGCCATGAAGGGCGATAATATTTCCATCGCTTTTGTTCCCAGTCGGTTGGAGTGCCCACTTAAGTGGTAGCACTTAAATGATTCAATAAAGCACTGGTTTGGATGAGGCTGGGGTGCGACTGGGGCAACGCCAATGGGATATCCAACAAAACGACTGGGGCAACGCCAATGGGATATCCAACAAAACGACTGGGGCAACGCCAGTGGGATATCCAACAAAACGACTGGGGCAACGCCAATGGGATATCCAACAAACGACTGGGGCAACGCCAATGGATATCCAACAAAACGACTGGGCCACGCCAATGGGATATCCAACAAAACGACTGGGGCAACGCCAATGGGATATCCAACAAAACGACTGGGGCAACGCCAGTGGGATATCCAACAAAACGACTGGGGCAACGCCAATGGGATATCCAACAAAACGTTCGTTTTCGTTACCAGTTCAGTTGTAGGTTTTCGTTTTGAGGGGATAAACAATGAACCACTAAAAGTTAACAACACAAACATTGGAACATAAGCCAAACCATAATATGAACGGGGTGGGGTTTTTTTTTTTTTTTTCATCATTTTCTGGTGGTCCCCTGGTCACGAGGTAGACATGTCTGTGCAGTCAGCAGTCTGTGCAGTCAACAGTACACGGGAGTGGCTGTGGATTCTAAGGTGATCTGCAGAGTGTTGAGCAGACAGGACCCTGGAAGTCTGCTGTTGAGGCGGTAGCGGTCTCCGCTTGGTGGCCACGCTGTCTGGCTGCCTGGTCTTTGGGGCGACACAGGGCACTGAAGTCTGCTGTAGAGGCGGTAGAGGTCTCCGCTTGGTGGCCACGCTGTCTGGCTGCCTGGCCTCTGGGGCGACACAGGGCACTGAAGTCTGCTGTTGAGGCTGTAGCAGTCTCCGCTTGGTGGCCACGCTGTCTGGCTGCCTGGGCTTTGAGGCGACACAGGGCACTGAAGTCTGCTGTAGAGGCTGTAGCGGTCTCCGCTTGGTGGCCACGCTGTCTGGCTGCCTGGGCTTTGGGGCGACACAGGGCACTGTAAGTCTGCTGTTGAGGCTGTAGCAGTCTCCGCTTGGTGGCCACGCTGTCTGGCTGCCTGGGCTTTGAGGCGACACAGGGCACTGAAGTCTGCTGTTGAGGCGGGAGTGGTCTCCGCTTGGTGGCCACGCTGTCTGGCTGCCTGGGCTTTGAGGCGACACGCCTCTTGGAAGGCCTTCAGTGCGCATAAAGCCTTGCTCCCATTATGAACCGTGGGCCATACCAGATCCAACGCTGACGAGTATTCAGTCACGGTGCCTTGTCAAGAGAAAGCGCTCACATCTGTCGTTTCTCCCTGAAACCAGCATCGATATCTACTTTCCCTGTTTCTTTTGGACCAGTGGGATGCTTTTTTAAACGACTTTTCTCCCTACACACAGGTATTCAGTGGTTGTGTCAGAGCCTCTTTCTGTTTGCGATCACCTCCTCCTCCCCCCCCCCCCCCCCCCCCCCCCCTCGTCCTCTCTAAAACAAATCCGTTTTCTGATCTTTTTGCCACATTACACGACACTTTCATCGGGGTCTTGTTTGCTCTCTGTGAGGAAAAGCAAACTGCAGGGGGTAAGGGTCGATTCTGTGACCAGCTAGCAGGAATGGTGACGGTGGAAGCCAGGCCTGACGCAGCTCTGTGACAGAGGAGTCTTGTTGTCCTTTCATTTTCTGCTTCCTGTTTCTGCGTCCCACATTTAAAATGGGCGTTCGATTTCGGTTAGTCTTCTGTTTGTTCGTGTTCTGCAGAGGCAGGTTGCGTGCGTGCGTGCGTGCGTGCGTGCGTGCGTGCGTGCGTGTGTGTGTGTGTGTGTGTGTGTGTGTGTGTGTGTGTGTGTGTGTGTGTGTGTGTGTTTGCGCGCATGCGTGCGTGCGTGTGTGCGTGCGTGCGTGCATTTGTGTGTATGCGTGGTGTGTGTGTGTGTGTGTGTGTGTGTGTGTGTGTGTGTGTTAAAGGTGGTGCGGCGGCGAGAGTGGGTTAGGTATGTGGGTTTGGGGTGAATGAGAGAGGGGGGGGGGGGGGGGACTGGGTGGCGCTGGAAAACGAGCGAGCGTTGAGCGAACATGTAACGCCCAGTTCCCATTCACCAGTGTCCATTCACTGGTCACTGTCTCTGGTCTTGAAATGGCAATAAGAGATGACTAATCGAAAGCCAGCCCAATCAATGTCCAATTCACCAGTGTCCATTCACTGGTCTTGATATGGCAATAAGAGATGACAAATCGAAAGCCATTCCAATCCATGTCCCATTCACCAGTGTCCATCACTGGTCACTGTCTCTGGTCTTGAAATGGCAATAAGAGATGACAAATCGAAAGCCAGTCCAATCCATGAAAAAATGGCGCACGAGGAAACCCGTTATCACATAATTTCTTACAGACGTGTTTCCCTGTAAAGCCATTGAATTAGGAGTGTATCACGTGCATAGAAAAAAAAAACCCCAGCACAGTATCACGTTATGTGGAACCACGGCACCACGGAGA
>JADBJO010011781.1:0-27500 GCA_016801955.1 Conus betulinus
CAGTTTCAAAACAGCCCAAGCAGTGCTGTCCCTGTCATGAAATCGCCTTGAGGCATGGCAGTTTTACATTCGATTCCAATAGAAACATGCAACTGAAGCGTTCTCGACAGCAATGAGTAAGATGATATCTGAGGCATTCTGGGCAGCAATGAGTAAGATGATATCTGAGGCATTCTGGGGACAGCAATGAGTAAGATAATATCTGAGGCATTCTGGACAGCAATGAGTAAGATGAATCCGTTTTGGAGACTCCTTTGACGATGAGACGCGCAGTACATTTCATTATTCCCTCGCTCAATATGTTTGTTGGGCTGCAAATCATACTATTGTTGTATAGTGATTTTATTGTTATTGTTGTTTTTTAACATTATTAAGAATTTTGTATTTTCATAGCGCTGTCTCAAAGAAGATATATATATATATATATATATATATATATATATATATATATATATATATATATATATATATATATAGATGCCGCTCCCAACCCGGTTGAGCACTTTTTTAAAGTTATTGTTGGTTAGCAACACAATTATTATATATATATATATATATATATATATATATATATATATATATATATATATATAAAGGCACAAAAACGAAGGTAAAAACATCAGACTCATATACATATTCCCAATATTTTGGCCTGTAAGAGGTCTTCCTCAGGGGATCTTAATGACAAGAATTTATATGTATGTATATATATATATATATATATATATATATATATATGTGTGTGTGTGTGTGTGTGTGTGTGTGTGTGTGTGTGTGTGTGTGTGTGTACACACACACACACACACACACACACACACACACACACACACACACACACGCACCGCGATCATATGCAATCGGTATGATATAATTAAGAGACAACTTTGACGGTGCATGCAGGAAACATGGTTTCTTAATCATATTAGTCTTTCCACATCTGATGTCAAAAGCTTTCGTTTTGAATGTATCCACAGCATTACAGACTTTTCCATTGGCGAGCTGTAACGATGGTCGTCTATAAAACTTGAAATTTATGTAACGGTCGCGAATAACTTTGTATTTAGGACATACTATCAGAAAATGGTATTCAGATTCCAGCTCGCACGGGCAGAACGGACAGCACAGTGCTTCACGGGGGACCTCGAAAACCGCAAGTTTGTGTGTGTTCAAACAAGTTTTTACGACTGCTCATGTTGTTTACAGTGAATAGGTAATTTGGAATTTCCCAAAACTGCTTGAAAGAAAAGTAAAAGAAAAATCGGTCCTTAGATTCTATGTGGCTATACCATTCTTGTAAATGACAATCGATTAGCCGACTTTTGAATTTCGAAAGGAAAACTTTAACATTGGGAACTCCTTGATTTTTCCATACATATATCCAAAACCGTAACGATTTAATACGAGGCGACTGATGTAATGTTTTTATCCCGGCAATGTAAATCATATAACATCTTATATGTTTTTGTTTTGGAAGACGATTGTCAGGCATATTAATGATATGTATCCAATACTTTACGCATTTACTATAAATGTTTATATAAGTGGAAACCTACCAGTTTCTCCATAAACCAAGGCATTAGGCCTTTTTATAGAAACATTCAAGCATTAATTTCTTGAGTGCAAACAAATGTATTTTTTTCTATAGCCGAGAGGTTTACAGTTAAAGCCCCCATACTTCAGCGCCATAAGTAAGGATTGGCTGGATCTGACAATTAAAAAGTTTGAAGAATAATTTTGGGGGATACACTCTGATATTTCCACAGAGGTTTCAAAATAATAGTGACCTGATGTTTTGCCCTAGATGCTAAATCCTCAAGGCAGTGAGAAAAAAGTAAGGCCAGTGGAGAATATAGCACCTAAATATTTATATTAGTTAACAATCTCTAGTTGCATATTGTCGTAAATCCATTTCTCTTTTGAAGCAATATAACCGCCATTTCTAAACGCAATAACTTTTGATTTTTCCAGATTCACTATTAAATCAAGTTTCTTTGCTGTTTTGACTCAAAACGTTCAGCTGTGTCTGAAAGATCTATGACAGTGGACGCAACAAGCGCCACATCGTCAGTGAACAGCAGAACCAATAGCTCTATGAAGTCAGGAGATAAAGGAATACCATGCTTACCATGCTCTGCAATTTCTTCAGCAAGTTCATTAATAAATAAAGGAAATAAAACGGGCTACATATTTCTCCTTGCCTTAGGCCTCTGGGACACATAAAAGTATCAGTTAAGTCTCCCCGTACTTTAACCCTAGCCGTAACAACGGTATACATACTTTTTTAATTGCTTTGTACATCTTTCCCTTTTATACCCTTTTTCTTAAGACTGACCAAAGTCGATTTCTATCGATCAGGTCGAAAGCCTTTTTAAAATCAATCAACGCCACGTATAGTTTTTGATGGTTAGAAAGTTTTTTGCACTAGAGATAGGAGTGTAAATATATGGTCAGTTGTACTATAGCTCTCTTTCTAAAACCAGCCTGTGCATCGTTTATGACACCGTTATCCTCGATCCATTTGGTTACGCGTTTATTCAGAATGTAGCTGTATAATTTAGAAACTGATATTCAACAGGGAAATACCTCTATAATTATCAGGGGAATTAATATCACCTTTGAATAAGAGCTTTACATCATGCAGAGGGAAAGATTCCAGAATCAAAGAGTTTGTTGAAATATTTCTTAAGGAAAAGGAGAACGGTAGGCATAGCATGCTTATAAAACTCTCCGATAAGGCCGTCTGGACCAGGAGCTTTGTTTCTTTTTAAAGCCTTTATCGAGTCTAAAATTTTCTCTCCTCTGTTATATCTTGATCAAGAAAACTGGCATCACAGTCAATTTCAACAAACGGTCATCTTCTGCATGAAAGCCTGGAGAAATGGGGTCAGGTAGGGTTAACTCTTCATTAAATAATCGTTCAAAATTCTGAAACCAGTCTGTGTTGGAGATTGAGTTTGACACAACAGAATACTTTTTATTGACTTCAGAGTCCTCCAAAATTGTTTAGGGTCTCTAGCATTTTCATTAAGAGTGCGCAGAACACGTTGCCGATATAACTGCTGCTGCTTATAGTGGAGTAAATCTTTGTACTGATTTCTCAAATAACAATAATTTAATCTCAGTCAACGGCGTCAGGGCTATTAGCAAGTTTAACTTGGCTGAACATTCTCAGTGCCTGACTTATCTGACGGTGTTTTAACAGAGCATTTTATATCAATCAACCACCAGCTGTGCTTGCCATTACCAATAATGATATCTTTACCCATGCACTGACCAGCTACAGAAAGACCTCGTTGAATTTGGCTAGAACATGTTCGAAATCAATATCGGTAAGTTTAACAGCTTCATCAAAAATTTAAGTTACAACATCAGATCCAAGTGCAGAAACAAATCATCATTTTCTTTAACTGGATCCCCACACATACTTTTGAAATTGTGTAACTTTAGGTGCTACCAGATTCAGACTACGGTTAGAAAAACCTACCTTAAGTTCAACGGGCATATGTTTGGATTCTATCCGCTGGGTTACTTTCAACTCGCAGCACGATGAGATTAAACTTCTTGAAGAGATAAAGTTGTCGATTACACTTGAACCATTGTGGGCTATGTACGTATAATTGCCGTTTACATCACCAGGTAGAAGACCTTCAAAATTACTAATTCAAAGTGCTGACAAAAGTTAATTAAATAGTGACCAAAATCGTTTATTGAGCGATCTTTTGACGCACGGAAGAAGTCACCACAGGGAGTATCATCTCTATTGTCAAAGTCTCCATCATATATAAAACATTCCTTTGCATTTAGTCCACCTGTTCTCGCGTTTTAAATCACCAAAGATGATCAATGGACAATCACCAACTTCTTCAAAAGAATCCATTATGCAATGTTCTAGAAGTGAAACTCCATTATCTATTTCAGTATTTGTATAATAGATACTGTTCGCTTGAGGCAAGTAAATCCCAACCAGAAGAACATCTAGGTCTGGAGTTTTAAGCTGGAGTACTATAGTATGATCATATTCTAGTGTAATTTGTTTAACCATATTAGCATAAGTCTTCCTTACAAGAAATGCAATCCCACTTGACAAGCATGCTGTAGCAGCATCAGTCAATCATATACCAGGACAAAGGAAAACTTTATAGTCAGGAAAAAGAAAAGAAGGAAATCTGAGACTGTGTCTCTAGAGAGAGAGAGAGAGAGAGAGAGAGAGAGAGAGAGAGAGAGAGAGAGAGAGAGAGAGAGAGAGAGAGAACTAGTAGCTTTACTAATAACTTTAATGTGAGGTCTCCAGCCTATCCACATGAGACACGTAACATGAAACTGTTAAATGCTGTTGAAAATGAATGATTAAATAGACAGAAAAAAAAAGTTTAAAAAAGAAGGATGATGTCATTTGGCGATAACAAAAGTGACAGACCTAGGTTTATAACATTTGATTAACGTACCGTTGTTCTCTAAAAGGTAAAGCGTAATGTACAAACATAGCAACATCTCTTATTATGACAGCATTTGCGTTTTGCAAATGTGTCTTCAACTGGACAGGAAAGCTATTTTTATAGTGTTTATGAATATATATATATATATATATATATATATATATATATATATATATATATATATATATTATACATACAATGAAACAATAAATTTCAAGGATAAGTACTGAACACCATTCCAGCAACTTACAGAGCAGCTAGGTGTTGCAATGACTGCAAGAAATATTGAATTATAAACAAAGCTTGCTCTTATGTCTCAGATTATAGAAATAGGGGGGTGACAAGCCTTCATATCTGCAGTGGTAAATGATTCTGCCTAACTGACAGTATGTGCTTGAGTGGGTGAATGGGGAATAAATAAAATCAAAATGAACCTTCAGCAAGCTTATAGTCTCCAAAATGGGAGACCATCTCCAATAGGGGAGAAAGCTCACTAACATATAACTCCTGGGCCAGATACCGGCATTTAAACCTGATTGTTTCTCCCCAGTGACCGCGGAAAGTGGTAATTTGACTCCTCTGCCTTTTCGGTTTTAAGAAGAATGCTATACCAGAAAAAGGCTGGTGTGCAATACCATAGTATGTTTGTTGAGTTTCAAAAAAAACTAACTAAAGGTGCCACCTAAGAAGCAAAAGAAAATCATGAAAGAGCAAAACAAGCTACATTTTCTTGTAAAAAGTAGAAAATATAAAAAGATAACCTCTTAAGACACAAGTGCTGAGGGCCAGTTCTTGGAATGAATCCGCAAGGGACTAAAATTACAATGAAACAATAAATTCCAAGGATAGTACTGAGCACCATTCCAGCAACTTACAGAGCAGCTAGGTGTTGCAATGACTGCAAGAAATATTGAATTATAAACAAAGCTTGCTCTTATGTCTCAGATTATAGAAATAGGGGGGTGACAAGCCTTCATATCTGCAGTGGTAGATGATTCTGTCATTGTAATTTAGTCCCTTGCGGATTCATTCCAAGAACTGGCCCTCAGCACTTGTGTCTTAAGAGGTTATCTTTTTATATTTTCTACTTTTCACAAGAAAATGTAGCTTGTTTTGCTCTTCATGATTTTCTTTTGCTTCTTAGGTGGCACTTTAGTTAGTTTTTTGAAAAACTCAACAAACATACTATGGTATTGCACACCAGCCTTTTTCTGGTATAGCATTCTTCTTAAAACCGAAAAAGGCAGAGGAGTCAAATTACCACTTTCCGCGGTCACTGAGGAGAAACAATCAGGTTTCGAAATACCGGTATCTGACCAGGGAGTTATATGTTAGTGAGCTTTCTCCCCATTGGAGATGGTCTCCCGCTTTGGAGACTATAAGCTTGCTGAAGGTTCATTTTGAGAAGCATTTATTTATTCCCCATTCACCCACTCAAGCACATACTGTCAGTTAGGCAGAATCATCTACCACTGCAGATATGAAGGCTTGTCACCCCCCTATTTCTATAATCTGAGACATAAGAGCAAGCTTTGTTTATAATTGACGCGCGCGCGCGCACGTGTGTGTGTGGTGTGTGTGTGTGTGTGTAAATGTGTTTCTTTTTATTGATTATGTCTCGCAGTCAACGCCTAGACTTCTCTATCTCTCAATCTCTCTACTGAATATTTGAAAAGGTATGCTCTCAATGTTGCTCTACCTGTCTAACAGAATGCATTCTGACGCGCTTTTGTGGCAAGTTAAACACGTGCTGTCTCTGTATTAAACGGGGGAAAAAGAATCGTCCTGATTTGAGGGGGGGGGGGGGGGGGGGGGGGGGGGGGGGGGGGGGGGGGGCAGAGGAGAAGTGGGGGAGAGCGTTGTTGCGGAGCTAGTACCTAATTTAGAAGCCTGCACTGGTATGCTTTGTTATAGTATCAACAGCGCAATCAACGGTAGATAGAGCCATTTATTTTTTATTGAGAGAGAGAGAGAGAGAGAGAGAGACAGAGAGAGAGAGAGAGAGAGAGAGGGGGGGGGGGGTGTAGCCTCTGATTCAACAAGGCTGTCGTCCGATTGGAATAGATGTATTCAAATATAGATGATTATAATAAATCGTCACAGAAACACGCTGTAAACAAAAAAAGCCCAACATTTCGATCAGCACGGCATTAGTGATGCACCTATGGTCTCTGAGACAACAAAACTCTTTAAAAAAGAAATAGTTCTTCTGAGAGTCTTATCTGTTTGGTTTAATACTAGTTAATTGTTATAAATTGTCTTTCCAATCCCAAATATGAAAACAAAGACAAATAAATCTCGTACGTTTATTTCGCTGAAAAAATGTTCAACCAAAAAAAACAAAAACAACACAAACAAACAAAAAAAAAAAAAAAAAAAAAAACCCAACTCTTTTCACCCTGATGTATGCCTGATACGATTTTGAATCTGAGATCAAGGAAGACAGAGCAGCATAAAGCAAAAGGATTTTGTACTTGATATCAGTGTTATACGTTGGACATGTCAACTTTACTTCATTTTATCTGTGTCTTGGATGTAAACAATTATTGTTGGATACACTAGATGTACATGTCAAACATTCTTAATTATTTCTAAAAAGATTCATTTATAAATTAAAAACCAATATAGGGCTGCAGTTCTCCCTGCTTTACACCAATTGTGCAGTTAAAACATCATCAACAAAGGTCGTACAATGTGTTAAACCTGTCTCTGACAGCTTCGTTTATACTTCTCAAGCAATTATGAATATCATTTGTTATTCTGTATTTTAACAGGATTGGCAAGAACACTTTCTTCGACAAAAGAATCAAATGCTTCCTCAAAATCCCTGAAAGCCATGTTAGGTTTTCTGTTTTAGCAAAGAGAATTGTTTCCGAAGACTTATCAACAAACATAGCATATGGCCAATGTTTGAGTAAATCCTCTTCAGGATATCCAGGTCGACATTATGCCAGGCACCTGGAATGGTCTCACAGAACGTGTCATACATGTTGTTTGCTGATGACGTCATTTTACCGCCTGAGACCACACAGGGGTTGAAGCATCACGTCCACTCCTTTCCAGTTCCACCAAGGATCCCATCGCGATCCCCACTTGGCATCAACATTCCAAGAAAGTCTCGTTGATGGTTTCATAATTATAGATTAACTGGATCTATTTCACAACTATAATTGTTGACATAATCGCGTGTTCTGCGAGATCTCGGCAGGCAGTCCGTTTCATTTAAGTCTTAGCCCGTACCAGTCACCTGTGTGTGTTGCTTTGTGGGTTTATTTTTATTTTATTTTATTATTATTTTTTTAACCAGTTCCAGAGCTTCATTCTCGTCTACAGTTCATAGATATATAGCAAAATCCAGCCGTTGTTAACTTCCTTCTGATTACAAAAAAAAAAAAAAAAAAAAAAAAGATAAAAACACCTGTCCTTGATTATAAATCGTTTTTATGTTCTTAAAAACATTTTGTCTTCTATGATCAAGCATACTCTTGTGCTTGTAGATTGATTTCAAGATGACGCACAAGGGATGAATGATTAGAGTCAGTTCTGTCTGTAATATGAAGATTACAATTTTAAAAGGGGGGAAAAATGGGCGTCGTGATTCATCATGCCAGCGTCAAATATATCCAATCAATAAAGATAACAGAAACAAAGAGCTTAAAAGGTTTGTTCTGTCAAATCTACTGACATACGCTCAGCCAGAGAGAGAGAGAGAGAGAGAGAGAGAGAGAGAGAGAGAGAGAGAGAGAGAGAACAGTATGATTAGAGATAAGTATTAGATGCAAAAGTGGGAAAGATAGGATTGTTAATTCGAGTAGATGTACCGATATCGCCCATAAAGTGGGAAAACAGGATTGTTAATTGGAGTATGTGTGCCGATATTGCCCATAAATTGGGGGAATTTGGGATTGTTAATTGTACTGAAAGTGCCGATATTGCTAACTGTGCTACACACACCTTCTCATAGAGCAGCCAAGAAACTTCTCGTGATTCGTGGCCGGGGTCTCAGTAGTTTTCAGCTGTGGCTTAAGCAGGAAGCAGCGAAACGATGATGCTTTAAACATGGGGTCCTCTGTGAACTAATCTTAGAGTCTTTGCTGCTTTGTTATCTGTTGAGCAGCCAAGATGACAGATTTGTTTTGAGTCAAGATCATATGTGAAGAAAAGGATTTGTCTGGTTTACTGTAAAATAAATCACGCTTTGTGGTTGACAGTCATGAAGTTATTTGTATATCTCATTTTTTTGTATACGAAATAAGATTTTTTTTTTTTTTAACCTTTATACAGTATTGTTATGTATTATGCTTTACATCCACATATGTAGTGCGTGGCATATAAACAGTATAGTTTTCGTACAGTATTTATGAAAGCATATTTGAACTAAGCAGGCAGCCTGAAGTGTACTAGCAACACTCGGGCTAAGCTGTTTTACATTTGATTCTGTAAAATATTTCGCACAGAGGTTTAGAACGTCTACAGAGAGAGAGAGAGAGAGAGAGAGAGAGAGAGAGAGATTAAACAGATGTCATCCCGTTAGCTGCTCAACTGGGATAGATTCAGGTGTGTTCCAAGGGATAAGCGTAACTAAGATTCTTGCGAAATATCTAGAGAAGGAACTGACAGGAACTGACGCAGAACCGCGCTTCCTGTGCTCTGTGTGTGTGTGTGTGTAGATTTAGTGGCCATTGGGTGTTGGAAGTTGTGGCGACAGTACACACGCACTGTCGAACTGTCTCAGAGAGAGAAAAGAAGGGGAGTCAGATACGACTTCATTTTACCTGCGACATTTGACAAAGAATCTGGCGGCAACGGTCTCAAGCTTCTGAAATTAATTTGGTCTAAAAGGAGGTTTTGTGGAGTCAGCAAACAGTAGGCGGTAGGGAGTTCTCTCCGATAACACAAAAAGTAGAACAAAACTGTTTTTTGTGTATTTCATTCGGTTCTATTTCACTTTATTTTTAACATAGGCACTTTATTTCATTCGGTTCTATTTCACCTTATTTTTAATATAGGCATAGTGCCTAATCTCTCTCTCTCTCTCTCTCTCTCTCTCTCTCTCTCTCTCTCTCTCTCTCTATATATATATATATATATATATATATATATATATGTGTGTGTGTGTGTGTGTGTGTGTGTGTGTGTTGTTGTTGTTGTTGTTGTTTTATAGTCTGTTCACACTTGGTGATATTAGGCTTTACAAGGGGTGGGAGTGCGTGGGGGGGGGGGGGGGGGGGGGGGGGGGGGGGGGAGGAGGAGGGCGGAGGTGGGCAGGGGGGAGAAAAGGTAAGAAATAATGTCAAGAACAGTACACATTTAAATATAAACTACACTATCATAATCCTAAAATTATGCTATTTTGAGATTGAGATAATTTTTGCAACCTCAACAATTTCTGAACTGAAAGAAATAGCGTGAGCCGGTTTGGATTTCGAAATTTCAATGTTTGCTTTTGAATAAAATGGGACAATGGAAAAGTATATGTTCAGATAATGGCTTAGAACATGCACACGCTACATTTTGGGAATATTTGGTCTTCCAAGAGTTCAAACGTATCTTGTGTATTAAACTAGAAATATGTCTAGGACATGTTTCCATTACACATTTATATTGAGACTTTTCAATTCGGAAAAGTGTGTGTGTGTGTGTGTGTGTGTGTGTGTGTGTGTGTGTGTGTGTGTGTGTGTGTGTGATTTTGTTTTGCATTTCATTTCATTTCCGTTCATTCTATTTTTCTTCTTTTTTAATTTTTTTTAAGTAATTTTTTCCCTTGTTTTTAACATCGAACCAGCAGCAAAAGCATTTGCGCACGGAAGTCACGCAGCTCCCGACGGGCAGAAGTGATTTGACGAGAAAATCTTTTAAAAGAAAAACATAACAACGATGACGCGATGGGTTTCCTGTATTGAAGGTTATGCTCCCATCCGCACCCCCACCGCTTCTGTTTTTTTGTTTGTTTGTTTGTTTTTGACGTTGTCTAATCTTCCGTACTGCTTCTATGGGAATGCTTCCACCCACTTCATTCCCCCTGCCTCCCCCCCCCCCCCCCCCTTCCATACATCCACACCCTGCCATGACCCGCCGCATCTCTGGCACCAACAATCCGCAGGGAGCAGCCAATATTAAGTCGTGAAGAGGGAACCCACCAGAGGAGACACTGCACTGTCGCCGAGTCTCGTCGGTGGTGTTCATTGGTGTCTGTTTCGATCCAATATACACAGTGTATTTCCTTAGCATCCCTACAGATGACAATAAGCGTTGAGTCACGGAGCCAGCATCAGTATCCTCCTCTGGAGTGAGCTACCGGGGCTGTGTGCCAAGGGCGTGAAACTTCTCACAAAAGGCATTAAACGCTTAGAGGCAAAGGGACGTTGTTCGTAGTATACAAATAGGTAATAGACCCATTAACCAGTGTGCCTTTCCCACCGCACATGGTCGAATTGTGCCAAGGAGGACGAAGTGGTCAGGTGATAGTTGACACCTAAGGCAGTAGTAGGGTTCGGACCTTCCCGATAATGAGAGGGGGGGAGGGATGTAACCACTAGGACCTCGGTGCATCGAGTGGGCGCTACATACTCAGTCAGCTGAGGTCGCTTTGTAAACAGTAATTGAAGAGCAGGAGTCTTGGCTCGTTCAGATGGTATTGCCGTGGGGCACTGAGCTGGTTCTATTGTCAGGCTGGTTGAAGGCGTGTGGACGTTGTTGTAGCTCTCTCTAAGATAATTACCGTCTTAAGTGACCCCCGAATTCGGCCGGAATTTTCGATGTCCATTTGGTGCCAAGTGTTTGTTTGCTAACCAAGTAGGTAGGGATGTGTGCAAATGCTGATGTGTAGAAGAATGTAGCGAATGGAGAATTCAGGGTACTTGTGAACAGGGGGGTTGAGAAGCAGCATGGACAAAGGTATGTCCCGAAGGGGGATCCTTTGTTTGCATCCCTATATAAACTGAGGGAGGACAATGTGTAGGAGGAAGACCACCACGAGAGAGAGAGAGGAGAGACGAGAAGAAGAGAAGAGAGAGAGGAGGAGAGAGAGTGAGCAGGACGGCATAGGGTCGAGAGAGAACGTGGTCTGGGAGATAGAAGAGACAGCAAAAGTCTTAGGATTAAAGACAAGCTGGAAGAGAAGAAACCTAAGTTGAAGCCCAGAGGTGGGTGAAGACAGACAAACTGAATTTGAACCCAGAGGTGGGTGAAAGAGACGAAGAAGAAGAGTTCTATGTCGAGATCCCAGAGACGACCACGAAGACCCAGTCCTGAAACCTGGAGCCAGTCAACCAAGGGTTTCACCATCAAGCAGTGCTGAAGAAGAAGACGTGAAGAGATCGAGACTTTGTCAAGAACTGTGGTGTGGTGTGAAAGCGTGGTTGTGTGTGTGAAAACCTGGCCAGGTAAGAAGTCATTTTATTATAACCCGGGATTAGGAAGTATTGATCTTTTATGTATTGATTTGTTTATGTTGTGCAATTGGATTTTTCATGTTTGATTATAAGTAGCGTAGAAATTGTATTTTCTTGTGCTCAGTCGTGTTAGGAAAGAAACGAATGCGTGACATCCCATTCCCAGAGAGAGGTGAATGTTTGGTGGGCGCATGAGTGTGCATATGCGTGTATGAGTGCAGAGATAACCTTGGTGTGTTACCTGACTAATAATACATCAACTTAGTGCACTTAAGCAATACCATCACGATTTCCCCCGTCCTGGACACTGTTCGATGGCCGTCCCCATGAAGTGCTCCTATACCGTCGAAGCTGTGGTCAGCACGAACACAGTGAATGAAGACACAATTTGAGACCGTCTATGATGATCAAAGAACATGACAAACACGATACTCTGGAGTTCCGTGCCGGTCAGACAATGCATGACTGGGCTGTACTCTCCGCTCTTTTGTCATAATATATACCGGTGTGAACCAGGCCTGAGAGATACAGGCACCTGCAGAGTTAGCCAGAACATTTGAGCAAAACTCTCAGAGATGCCACTATGAAGTGGATGTAGCGGTGCTGCGGGGTTCAGTCTCCCCATGTCAACTCTGGGAAACCTCAGCTGTGGGGTTGGTGGGTGGAGGGGTGGGGGTGGTGGTGGTGGTAGGAACCAGTGGAAGTTGGAAAACTCCACGAATCGATTCTCATGAGAACTGAACCCACGACCTGTCTGCAATCGATGATACTGACTGCTGCACCACGGCAGCTGTTTCAGCTGGAATTCTTCATAACGTTTGGATGAAATGTCGATGAAATGGGAGCAAGACGTCAGCATGGGCTGAGTTTTCTTAAAACCCAGATGAACTGCAGTTTGTGTGTGTGTGTGTGTGTGTGTGTGTGTGTGTGTGTGTGTGTGTGTGTGTGTGTGTGTGTGTGTGTGTGTACGTGCCGGAGCGTGCGCGTTCGTACGTGCGCGTGCGTGCGCGCGCGGTGCATAGCATCCCTTTTCAGATGCACGAGATTTGATCAGTTTCACACCCTCCATCCCCAGCATGCATGTGAAACCAAACCAACATTCACAGATATCGCACCGCCCGAAAAGTCACTGGTGTCAGTCATGACGCCAGCTCCCGCATGCCTTTAGTCCAGGTTTGGTGGCACACTCATTCCAGCTCACACTGTAGTAGACACTGATCATCGACTGAGCAACTATATCACACTGTAGTAGACACTGATCATCCACTGAGCAACTATATCACACTGTAGTAGACACTGATCATCCACTGAGCAACTATATCACACTGTAGTAGACACTGATCGTCCACTGAGCAGACACTATAGCAACACACTGTAGCAGACACTGATCGTCCACTGAGCAACTATATCACACTGTAGTAGACACTGATCGTCCACTGATCGTCACACTGAGCAGAAACTGATATCCACTGAGCAACTGTACACTGTAGCAGACACTGATCGTCCACTGAGCAACTATATCACACTGTAGCAGACATTGATCGTCCACTGAGCAACTGATCACACTCTCGTAGACACTGATCATCCACTGAGCAACTATATCACACTGTAGTAGACACTGATCGTCCACTGAGCAATATCACACTGTAGTAGACACTGATCATCCACTGAGCAACTATATCAGACTCTCGTAGACACTGATCATCCACTGAGCAACTATATCACACTGTAGTAGACACTGATCGTCCACTGAGCAATATCACACTGTAGTAGACACTGATCATCCACTGAGCAACTATATCACACTGTAACAGACACTGATCATCCGCTGAGCAACTACATCACACTGTAGCAGACACTGATCATCCACTGTGCAACTACATCACACTCTATATGACGGAGTCAATGGAATGCAACCACATGTGTCTCTCACACATGTGGATGGACCCCACCAGTGTATCTTGGGATTGTCCCACTGTTCAGTGGCCGAGTCAGATTTGAACTGTGTTCTAATGGATGATACAAAACTAGGTCACTGTCTCCGGGATTGGGTTGGTCAGAGGAGCGAGGGGGGCTGGGGGGTTGGATGGGGGGGGGGGGGGGGGGGGGGGGGGGGGGCGAGGGTCGTACTTAGGCAGTGGCGAACTTCTGACCTGACGACGTGGAAAGAGTACACTCTGCTGGGTCAGTGTGACTTCTAATGTGTCACGCGTCGTCAGGCTCCCTACGCGAGAAGTACTGCCGCTTCAAATAGGATTTCCTCTCTACACTTTTTTTTTTTGTCAAGGATCAGCGTGAATTCAATGAAATAAACATCTTAATGGTCTGTAGACATGCTGCATAAGCATGTGAGTTGGGACGCTTATTGCTTAAAAGACTTCAGTCTCATACTTCATAGCCAGCAGTACCATCCTGAAAGGACATGATCATTTGGGGAGGGGGTTGGAACGAGTGCCTTTCATGGGTCACCCCACTGGGCCAGCTCTCTGCGGTCTGCTTTGGGCTAGGAAGTGTTCATAGCGGGTGAAGTGTGGCATCAGCCAAAGGCACCCTCATGGCGGAACAATTGAGCGAATGGCATCCTCATGGCGGAACCGTTCAGCCAAAGGCACCCTCATGGCGGAACCGTTCAGCCAAAGGCACCCTCATGGCGCGAACCGTTCAGCCAAAGGCACCCTCATGGCGGAACCAATTCAGCCAAAGGCACCCTCATGGCGGAACCGTTCAGCCAAAGGCACCCTCATGGCGGAACTCTTCAGCCAAAGGCACCCTCATGGCGGAACAATGCAGCCAAAGGCACCCTCGTGGCGGAACAATGCAGCCAAAGGCACCCTCGTGGCGGAACAATGCAGCCAAAGGCACCCTCATGGCGGAGCAATGCAGCCAAAGGCACCCTCATGGCGGAGCAATGCAGCCAAAGGCACCCTCATGGCGGAGCAATGCAGCCAAAAGGCACTCTCATGGCGGAGCCATTCGCAACGTAAGCTACAGCCCCATTGACGACAGAGGACTGGGTGATACGAAGAAGAATCCATGGCTTTATAATTATCATTTGTTACAGTACTAACAAGTATTAACAATCGCACGGATTTTACTGGTTCTTACTGAGAGAGAGAGAGAGAGAGAGAGAGAGAGAGAGAGAGAGAGAGAGAGAGAGAGAGAGAGGAGGAAGGGGACATAACACATGCCATCATGTATGGAATAGATCTTATTACGTTCCATGGGGTCAGCATCTCTCAGGTGCTAGCCACATGTCTATGGAGAGGGAATTGACAAGCAACTACCGCAGAACTGTGCTTCATGCATTTCGTTCAGCGCACAAACGCTCTCTCTCTCTCTCTCTCTCTCTCTCTCTCTCTCTCTCTCTCTCTCTCTCTCTCTCTCTCTCTCACTCACACACACCTCTCCCTCTCTCTCTCTCTCTCTCTCTCTCTCTCTCTCTCTCTCTCTCTCTCTCTCTCTCGTGGAGTGGATGCACATTGTTGTGTGTTGATGTAGTGTCATTTGTCAATGGGAGGTGTGGAGAATGTGTGGGCTACTGATCTGTTGCAGGGATGTACTAAAGTGGAGAGACTGGCATCATCTGATTTCACCGGCGACATTTGACAAAGTCTGGCAGCAGAAGCCTCTATCTTCTGGAATGAATTCTGTCTCCAAAGAAATTTTTGTTGAGCCAGCAAGCAGCAGGTAATAGAGATCTGACGTAGACGGCACACAAACAGAACGAACGGAGTTTTATTCATTTCCTCTGGTTTTTTCTTGTGTGTGTGTGTGTGTGTGTGTGTGTGTGTGTGTGTGTGTGTGTGTGTGTGTGTGTGTGTGTGTGTGTGTGTGTTTCCTGCGATATCAAAACTGGGGTAGAAGGTCATACAAAGGCGTTCTCTGGCTCTCCTACACAGAACTGCTTGGTCAGCGTTTTCTGTGCAGACAGAGATATCACTGTGTCCCTTCCATGATTTCTTTTATTATTGATTTTTAACGGCTATGTCAATACCATGGATTTAGAGAGGGGGTGGGTGGGGGGGGGGGGTGGGGGTGATTGTTGTTATTATTTTTTAAAAGAATCAAAGTGAATTGCGTTTTTCATTTTTCATGCTTTTTTTTCTGTCATTCTTCTCCCTTTCCTTTCGCTCTTGTCTTTTTACTTTTTTTTTTTTTCCCCTCCGAGTTGGAGGCTGAGCTTCATTAAGACATTTCTCAGATTCAATGACTGAACTCTAAAAACGCAAATGTCTTCGGATCGTTTAGATTATGTCTTACTATTACTTGTTTTTTCTGTCAAGTATTTTGTTTCTTTCCATTAAAAAAAAATTAAAAAAAAAAAAGAATAATTGACACTGAAACAAAAAAAAAATCTTGAATTAAGACTGATATAGAGAAAACGGAATTTAAACAAACAAACTGTAAGAAGACGCAAAAAAGGGTATCAAAAGGGGTGGGGGGGAGGAGGAGGAGGAGGAGGAGGAGGAGGAGGAGGAGGAGAGAGAGAGAGAGAGAGAGAGAGAGAGAGAGAGAGAGAGAGAGAGAGAGAGAGAGAGAGAGAGAGAGACAGAGACAGAGACAGAGAGAGAGAGAGGGACAGTGAGTGTGTTAAATGACCTTCAATGATGAAATGTAGTTTTCAACGCATGCCTGAAGATTAAATATTAATTCAGCCGAACTTACATTTTGAAAACATGTTATGAAGTATATGGACAGATACATAATGTACATGCCCGTGTACTTCTGATTTATGTCACCAAATAGTTCTATGTGAAAGCACTTAGAGACAAAGTCTTTCAAAAGTTGTCGTCGTCGTCGTCGTCGTCGTTGCTGTTGTTGTTATTGTCTTCTTGAATGCCCTACCGGCACTATGACTTATCCATGGAAACGTGCAGAAAAAAAAGAGATAAAAGGTCACAAAGTAAGAAATTTTAAAAAAAAATCAAAAAAAAAAAAAAAAAAAAAAAAAAAAAGAAAATGAGAAAAGGAGGAGGGAAAGAAAGAAATGAAGGAAGGAAGGGTGAAAAGAAGGAAGGAAGGGAGGGGAAAAAAAGAAAGAAAGAAAAAAAAAAAGGAGGGAAGGAAGGAAGAGAACGGATGGAAGGAAGTAACAAAGAAAGCAGAAAGAAAATGAAAAGTTAAAAAGTCGCCTGTGTATGTAGAGAGGGAGGAAGGCAGCATCACCCACAATATCACCAACCATGGATGCTGCAGTGCCGTCATTAGCGGCGTTCTCTGCCACTCCACAGTCACATACCCTGAACATCCGCTCTGGAATCCCAGCCTCCAAAAGAGACAGACAGACAGACCCACCACCTGCCTCCTCTTCCAGCCGCACACTATTCCTATCAGTAGGGTCCTGAAGTTCTACTGGCGTATGATAGAAAACACACAAAAACCTGCCTTTTGAGACCTGGTCACTTTCAGCCGCGACAAAAACCTCAAAGACCTACTGGTGCGCTCCAAACTGAACGCAATCTCCACATCTAAGTTTCCACATCTAAATCACCGGGCATTTTCCCCTGCTCTAAACCCAACTGCCAATTGCCCCCTCACCAAACCAGATACCATCCCACATAGCCCCAAACGCTCATTCACGATTAAACGCACATTCTTCTGTCAGAGCCACAATATTGTGTACGCTGTCTACTGCCAGCTGTCTGGTAAAATCTGTGTAGGTGTGACATCTTGCACACGTGTGTGCGTGCGTGAGTGCGTGCGTGCGTGCGTGCGTGCGTGCGTGTGTGTGCGCGTGTGTGGTAAACCATTGACTTCCGGGAATAGGCCGGAGGACGTCCGGGAAAGACCGGAGGACACTGGGAAAGACCAGAACCAAGGGCTCTGTGGGCTGGCTCATGATGAATCCATCGGTGCTCAACCAATCACGACTGCAAATCCCAAACGGACTACGAACATGGACCAAATGGAATATCCATGTGTCTGTGGAAAGCGTTTCGCTACACCCGTGTGCATGAAGATCCACAGAACAAAGATGGGATGTGTGAAGACTCATCTGAATGAGCAGCAGCGCACTGCATCAGCAGATAAAGACGTCGGAAGACCAAGGCCAGGATTTAAACCACAGTGCCAAGGACATCCACGCTGTTGGTTCGGATGAGGAATTTGCACAGGCCCTCGATGCCAGGCGCCTGAAACTCAACCTGCCACGAGCAAACGAGACTGAAGATTGGGAAACTGGATGCAAAAATCGTCCAAAGACTCGATGCACTGATAGGGAAAAGCACCCTGGAACACAAACTAGCCACATATGGGGACATTGTGTATGCCACATAGAGACGCCTATGGAGCAAAACTACCCAAAGAGAAAACACCTCCAAAGAAATCCAGACGCCAAGAAGAGATGGACAAGATCAGGTCCAAAAAAACCTCAAGAAGCAAATGAAGACTGCTCTGCCAGCTGAAAAACAAGGCTTGGAAAAACTCTGGGAAGACCTGAAAGCAAAACACACGCCCTCAGCAAAGCGGAATCTGCGAGAGAAGAGAAAAGCAAAAAGAAGAAGACACAAGAGCGTTTCTTCAGAGACCCCTTCCAGTTTGCCAGAACTCTGTTCGAGCAGCCAAAATCTGGGGACCCTAAGTGTGGACAAAGGAGTTCTTGAGCAGCATCTGAAAAAACATACTCTGACTCACAGAGCAAAGCACCACTCGACATTCAAGGTCTGGTGTGGCCAACCAACCCTGAGGAACAGTTCAATGACAAGCCTCCAACGTTGGCGGAAATCAAGAAGGTGGTCGACAAAGCCAGAGCCAAATCATCACCAGGGCCAAACGGAATACCTTACCAGCTGTACAAGAAATGTCCCAAGGTGCTGGAGTGGCTCCACAGGCTGCTGCGATCAGCTTGGAGAAATCAGAAGATCAGCGGCCAGTGGATGGATGACGGCAGATGTGTGTACATCCCCAAAGAGCAAAACTCAAGTGACATCAGCCAGTTCAGGCCAATATCACTACTGAACGTCGAAGGGAAAATCTTCTTCTCTGTCATGGCAGCAAGGCTGACCAAGTACCTCATGAAACAAGTACTTGGATGTGTCAGTCCAGAAAGGTGGCATTCCAGGCGTGGCTGGCTGTGTAGAACACGCCACAATGATCTGGGACGCAATCCAAAGAGCAAAAACAGAAAAGAGAGACCTGGACGTAGTGTGGCTCGACCTGGCAAACGCATATGGATCTGTACCCCATGAGATGATACAGTTGGCTCTTAAGATGTACCATGTGCCAAAGAACATCCGCGACATGCTCAAGAAGTACTTCAATGGCTTCTCAATGCGGTTCTCTACCAGGAGTACACAACAGATTGGATCAACTTGGAAGTGGGGCATTGCATGGGCTGCATTTGCCATTTCCCCAATACTGTTCGTGTTGGCAATGGAAGTCATCTTGAAAGCAGCAACAAGCAACGCAAGACAAACAGACCTTGGCGATGGATACAAGATGCCCCCTCTCAAGGCCTTCATGGATGACACTACAGTGATTTCATCCAGAGAAGACGAGACACGTCGTGCTGGAGAGGCTGGACGACATAGTTGCCTCATCCAGAATGAAGTTCAAGCCAAAGAAAACGGAGTCTCTCACTGAGGAAAGGAAAAGTGGCCGAATCTGTGGTCTTCAGTGTTGCCAACCAGACCATTTCCAACAGTAACAGAAGAGCCAGTCAAGAGCCTTGGAAGATGGTATGATGATACGCTGAAGACACACACAAGAGCAAAAGAAACCAAACAGATGTCGGAAGAAGGCTTGGAGACCATTGACCAGTGTGGGCTCCCTGGCAAATACAAGGTCTGGTGTCTGCAGTTCATGCTGATACCAAAGCTCCTATGGCCTCTGATGATATACGACACGACATCTGCACCAGCATAGTGGAGGCAATGGAATCCAAAATCAACACAGTTTCACAGGAAATGGCTTGGTGTCCCACCCTGTCTGACTGACATAGCGCTATACTGTCGCCAAGCAAAGCTGAAACTACCACTGAAATCCATCCTGGAGGAATATAAAGCAGGGAAGATCAGACTTCAAAGCATGCTGGAGGACTCAGGAGACAAGGTGGTTGAAGCAATCAAGCCCCAGCTGAAGACAGGCAGAAAATGGAAAGTTCAAGAGGCGATGGATTCTGCAAAAGAAAGTCTCAAGATCAGAAAAAACAGGACACACACAGACCAACAGACAAGGACTGGGGGTGACCAAAACTGAATGGTGGTCAAAGGCCAAAGGAAAAGCCAAAAGAGACATGATGATTCAGGAGATGAGAAAAGAAGAAGACCAACAAAGACTCCAAAAAGCAGTCCAGCAGAGCCAGCAAGGGCAATGGACAACGTGGGAGAATGCACTCCAAAGAAGTCTCACTTGGAATGACATTTGGCACATGGCCCCTCTCAGGATCAGCTTCATTCTCAGATCTGCATATGACCTTCTGCCTTCAAATGCAAACCTGGTGAAGTGGGGGGGAAAAACAGACGATCCTTCATGCCCCCTTTGCCATGAAAAACAAACAGTGGAGCATGTCCTAAGCTCATGTAAAGTAGCCCTGGCTCAAGGAAGGTACACATGGGCACACCAAGTGCTCAAAGAGATTGTACAAGTAGTCTGGGCTAGTACCAACACCACAAAAGGGAAAATCAGGACTCCAAAAGCACCCGCAACATTCTTCACGGCAGGAGGCAGCGAATCATGGCCAAGAACAACAGTGCCACTCGGAACATGCAGGCAGAGTCTGCTGGACGGGGCAGATGACTGGGAGTGCACAGCAGACCTCCCAGAATGGAATAGTCACCCAGAGATTATCAGCAAGAGTGGCATGAGACCAGACATAGTATTACACTCTCAGTCAACCAAGCAGCTGATCATGATCGAGCTCACGGTGCCATATGAGAACAGAATGGAGGCAGCTCAGATCTACAAGACTGAAAAGTATGCTGATCTGGCAAACAGCCTGAGGAGAGAAGGCTATCAGGTCAAAGTCCTCACTGCAGAAATTGGAGCTAGGGGGTTTGTGGGAACGTCTGCATACAGCCTCATGAAACAGCTCTCAGTTGCAGGGAGGGAAAAAAAACCAAAGCCCTGAAAGCAATGGCAGAAGCGGCAGAGAGGTGTTCAAGTTGGATCTGGTCAAGGAGGAACAAAAGTGAACTGGGTTCGAATCCCAGTCATGGCTCATCCCAAGATGAGGAAAAAAAAAAAGGGGCAGCAGAGGGACATCCGGAGTCATGAACCGGGTGTGGCCCAACCCCCCCCCTAGAGTGTCAGGAGATAGGGCCGAAAGATGATGATTAGTTGTAGTAGTGGTATCATAATAATGAAGATAATAATAATAATAATAATAATAATAATAAAAAAGGATAAAAATCATAATGATAACTTTTTATTATTATTGCCATTGTAATCATTGTTATCATCCTAAGTATTGTTACTATCATCATCATCATCATCATCATCATCATCATCATCATCATCATCATCATCATCATTATTATTATTATTATTATTATTATTATATATTATTATTATTATTATTATTATTATTATTATCATGACTGTTGTTGTTATTATCATTATTACCATTCAGGTTCTCTTATTACTGTTACTATTATTACTATGACCGTTACATTTATTATCAGTATCGTTATGCTCATTATTATCACCACCACCACCACCACCACCACCACCATCATCATTATCATGATGACGATGATGATGATGATGATGATGATGATGATGATGATGATGATGATGATGACTGGTAGTAGTAGTAGTAGTAGTAGTAGTAGTAGTAGTAGTAGTAGTAGTAGTAGTGTCATCACTAATACCATTATCATTATTATTCATCATCATCATCATCATCATCATCATCATCATCATCATCATCATTATTATTATTATTATTATTATTATCATCATCATCATCATCATCATCATCATCATCATCATCATCATTATTATATCATCATTTTTGTAAAATGCTGTCCCATCTTCTGTGCTACTTCAGTGGCAGTGCACCCACACCGCGCCTTCGGACACCCCATCCACAGCCACAGCCCGGTCAGGCCCGCCACAGCCCCGGCACCGGCAATCCACAGGGAGCAGTCAGTGTCAAGTCGTTAGAGGCAACCCACTGGAGGAGACACTGCACTGCTGCTGAGTCACTTCGGTGGTGTTCAGTGGTGTCTGTTCTGATCCAACATACGCAGGACACCGCCTACTAAGCCCCCTGCTGACGACAACGATTGCTTAATCGCGGAGACAGCGTGTGTGAGCTCATAGCGCCACCACGTCCGTCCAACGACAGCCCCTATGGACTCGCCGATACCGGTGACCCCAACGGAATCAAACCAAGGCCACAGACGTGGAGAGGACATCAAAACTGAGGTCACCATGAGAGCAGGGCATGAAAGGCCACAAAATTTGAGACTTTATTTGTTTTGTTTTGTTTCGTTTTGCTGATCGAAGAAAATGAGGACGATGAAGTTGATGCTACGAATAGTTTATTATCTATAAAATTGAAAAATATAAATTACAAGCCAAATGAAAAAAAAAAAAAAGATACGGGGACATCATAGAGCATATCCATCCATCCGTCCATCCATCAACCCACCCACGCACCCACACATACCCCCCCCCCCCCCCCCCCCCCCCCCCCCTCCCCACACACACAAAGATAAAAGAGAGAGTTGTGACAATTTGTGCAGCAGTGATTTAAAAAAAAAAAAAAACAAGTGCATACAGATGCACAAATTATCACAATGTGACATTTCGTGCAAATTTGAGCAAAGTGCGGCAATTGTGCAGTGAGTAACAGCACAAAATGTCATTGTGACATTTTGTGCAATGGTGACATTTTGTGCGGTAACAGAACCCTTGTGGAGGTGTGATTTCGTTAGGGCGTTGAAGAGGTCTCCTTTGTCATTGATTTCTGGATCCGCAATGGCAGCTAACTTGTTGACAACTACTTTTGAAAGTAAGTGCTTTTATGGCGATTCTCTGATGCAGCCAGAGACATGACTTGTTGCACTCTATTGTGTCAGACATTATTCACACACCACAGTGTGCAACAACAACGGCATCAACTGGCCCAGTGGTGGATGACACGGCTGTCCCTACTACCCATGGTAAATCTGTCCCGGAGCTCTCGTGTCTTTCTCCTTGAAACTCCTAGGATCGGGCAAGTTGGGTCTAATAACTCGATACATGGCTGAATGGTGAAAACATGAAAACTCCTACGATCGGGCAAGTTGGGCATATCAATTCGATTCATGGCAGAATGGTGAAAACATGAAACTCCTACGATCGGGCAAGTTGGGTCTATCAACTCGATTCATGACAGAATGGGGAAAACATGAAACTCCTGCGATCGGGCAAGATTGGTCTATCAACTCGATTCATGCCAAAAATGGGGAAAACATGAAACGTTTGTGATCGGGCAAGTTGGGCATATCAATTCTATTCATGGCAGAATGGTGAAAACATGAAACTCCTACGATCGGGCAAGTTGGGTCTATCAATTTGATTCATGGCAGAATGGTGAAACAGAATGGTGAAAACATGACACTCCTACGATCAGGCAAGTTGGGTCTGTCAACTCGATTCATGGCAGAATGGTGAAAACATGAAACTCCTACGATCGGGCAAGTTGGGTCTATCAACTCGATTCATGGCAGAATGGTGAAAACATGAAACTCCTACGATCGGGCATATTGGGTCTATCAACTCGATTCATGGCAGAATGGTGAAAACAGATGACTTCTGGAGCAGCAGAAGTGTCTTTCTTGTCAGGTGCAGATTTTGACACCATTTCGGTGGTGGCTCCTTGACGATAGAAAGTTTCTGACGTCATCGCTCCTTTCCAGAGTTATCTTTCTTTTGTTTCAAAACTTTTGGTTTGTCATCTGTCGGTAGGCTCTCTGTATACAGTGAATGTCCGTGTGCATTTTTGGTTAACACGGGACCTAGACTATATGATCTCACAATGTCCGCGTGACTAGGTGAAGCTGTATGATCTGTCTGCCCAATTGTGACGGACCTTTAGGGTGCACGTGCATTAGCGACAGATTGGCCGTTCCTTCAAGACAGGATACTCTGTCGCATAATGTTTTTTCAAACCGAGTATGATGGCGCACCACTTATTTAACATGCAAGTGTGAGATTTTTTTTTCAATTTTTGTACCACTTCTGTCGTATTTCTGACCATAATTCAGTCATTGCATGTTAAAACCAGCCAATCTTCCAGATGATCCACAGGGGGGGGGGGTTTCTTATAGCTTTTTTAAGTCCTAAAATGGGTAATTGTGTATTGTAGAGCTTTCCTTATGGCCAAAGAAGTTTAGTGAGACTTCCGTGTTAACTGTATTCCCCGAACACGCAGAGAAGTAGAATATGCAACTGGCTCTAGAAAGCAGGGGGGGGGGAGGCCCACAAACTTTTCCCCAAATCTTGAGGATGAACTTGCCCAGTTGTAAAAATCCCAGGTCATGTGTGCAGGGGGATGGCAAGCGTGGTATCCGCAGGAAAGTATCATAACCTTGCCAGGTCTTTAATCCAGGAGTCAGGGTGTGGATAACCCATGCAAACGTGGTAAATCCTCAGGAAAGTCTCGGTAAACAGTGCCAGGTCTTAAATCCAGGATCAGTGTGATAACCCGGGCAAGGCGTGGTAATCCGCAGTGGTATCATCAAGTTTTGCCAGGTCTTTAATCCAGGGTCTGTTGTGATAAACATGCAAAAGGAGGTTGTTAATCCGCAGGAAAGTATCATAAACATTGCCAGTCTTTAAAAAATTCCAGGGTCAATGGAGAACCACGGCAAACTGTAATTATCCATGCAAAGTGTGATATACATAGCCAAGTTCATATCCAGGAGTCAATGATAATCCATGACAAAGTCCGATAATCCAGCGACAAAGACAATACCCATGGCAAAGTGGCATAATCCATGACACGATGTTCATTTCCCAACAATGAGCCATCTGATTAAGCTGGACAATGTCACTCAGGTCTGAATACTAGGCAAAGTCCTCTGCATACAACAAAAGCTCTGTGTATAACAAAGCTCAAAGCAAATAAATGGCTTGGAGAGGGGGGACGGGGGATAAGGAGGGGGAAAGTTAGCTCCGCAAGTGGCAGAGCCCTTTACCCTATAGGAGAGCAACAAAATTGTAATAAAGTCCAACACCCTTTAGCTTTGCACCGTGACTTACACGTCGTCACCAGCTACTGTGGCAAAAGTGGTTAGCATCAGGCTTCCGGCTGGAGTTTGGAGTTGAATTCTCTTGGGCTGATTGATACTAGGAATATAAGAGTACACATAGAGTACAGTCCTGTCACTGACTGCTCCCTGTATATTGTCTGGTGTCCAGGCTGCGATGCGACAAAACCCAGGCTGTGGCTGTGGGGAGCTTAAATTAGCAGCATGGGGACATCATCGGAAACTGGCCCGTAAGATGAGTTAGCCAAACGTAATTTTTTTTTAAAAAAAACAAACAACCTTAAGCTAATCATCTTCTTCAGATGTGTGTTCTGGATATCACCATACCCCACCCTAACAGCCTCTTCCCTTCAAACTGTGGAGTGTCTTTGGTACTGTTAGTAATGCAGGAAATTTTATCTTTTTTTTTAGTTTTCAATCTTGTTTTAGTGTATTTTTTTTTTTTTTTTTAGGGGGTTTTTTGGGGGTTTTTTTTTTTGTATTTCTTTATTGTGGTTTTTGATTTTTTTCTGCTTGGTTTTGGGTCTCTATTTTCTTTTTATGGTTTCGTTTTTTTTTGCTTTTGTTTTTTTTTTTTTGCTGTTTTTTGTTTTTTCTTTTTGTGATTGTTTTTTCCTTTTTTTTTTTTCTTTTTTTACTTTCTTTATTTTTCTGGTTTTTTTATTTTTTTTCTTTTTCTTATTTTGGGGGATCTTTTATTTATTTTTTTTCTTTTGAGGAAGTTTTTTTTTTTTTTTATGGTTTTTTTTTTTGGTTCTTTCTTTTTTTCTTTTGTTTGGGATGTGCATTTTTTTTTTTTTCTTTTTTTCTTTCTTCGCTGATTCCTTTCTTTTTTCCTTCCTTTTTTTCTTTTCTCTTTCTTTTTTTTTCTTTTTTGTGATTTTTGGGGGTTCTCTTTTTTTATGTCTTTTTGTTTATTGGTTTTCTGAATGTTGAGAAGTTGATTAGAGTTCATTGTGTTTGTCTTTTCTCGTTCTTTCTACTTTTTTTTTTTTGTTCTCTTAGTTGGTTTCTTTCTTATTTTTGTTTGTTTTTTAGTCGTTTTGTGTTGTTCTCTTTTTTTTGGAGCGTTTGTTTTTTTTCGCTTATTTATGGACTTCTGTTTTTTCATTTTTTTATTATTATTTAACTTGTTGTCATAAGGATACGTTTTTTCTCTTTTCGTTTTTTGTAAGCTTTGTTATGAGATATTTCGTTTTTGTGCGTTATCTTTTTTTTTATGTTGCTAGTTTTTTCTGTTTGTATGCGTTATATTTTTGTAACTATCTAATTTTTCTTTCTTTGCTTTCTTTTTTGGCCTTGCAAGTCTTTGTTTTTGTTGTTTTTGTTGTTTCGTTTCTTTTTTTCTTGTATTCTTTTTTTATTTTTGCTTTTTTTTTTTTGTATTTTGATTTTCTTTTATGGTGTTGGTGTTTAGGATGAGTTTTGGTGCCTTTTTTTTTACTATTTTTTTCTCTTTTTTTTTCTCTCTCAATTGCTTTTTGGTCTTTTATTTTTTTTTTTTTTTTTTTTTTTCGGACTTATTTGGCCATTTTTTCGTTTTGATTTGTTGTATTAGTAGGCTTTTATGGTTTAAGTTGTTTTTCACTCTTTCTTTTCGTATTTTTTTTTCTGATTTCTTGTTTGTTTTTATCTTTTTCTTTTTTTCTATTTATTTTTGTTTTTGTAGAGTTTTTTTTTTTTTTTTTTTTTCAATGTTATCCCTTATTTTCATTTTTATTTATTTTCTTTTTTTTTTTGTTTTGTTTGTTTTTTCTTTCTTTTTTCTTTTTTTTTTTTGACAGACAGATTATGCCGCTTTTTTTTGTTATTGTTTTGGTGTTTGCGTATTCTATTTCTTTAGTTTTTGTCCTTGTCGTCAGCTTCTCTCTTTTCTGTTGATTTCTTGGTTTTTTATGTTTTGTTTGGTCGTTTTTTTTTTGCTTTCTATTTTTGTTACTTAGTCATGTGCAAATTTTTTTTTTGTCTTTGTTATGTAGATGTTATTGTACTTATTTTTTTTCTTGTTCCTTTTTTATCTTTTTTTGATTTGTTTTTTTGTTGTTTTTTATTTTTTTTTACTTCGGTAAGTTAAATTTTTTCTTATTTAGTTTTGATTTGTTTTTTTTTTTCTGTTTTACTTTTGTTTTTTGTTATTTTCCTTTCTTTCGGCCCTTTTTTTTTTTTTTTTTTATTTGTTAGGTGTCTTTTATTTTCTGTTTGTTTATTCTTTCTTCTTTGTTTTTTCACTTTATTACTTATGTTTTTTTTTTTGCTTTTTTTTTTGTTTTTTCTTCTTTTTTTTTTACCTTCTTTGGGTTTCTTTTTTTTTTTTCTTTTTTTTTACTTTTTTTTTTTTTTTTTTTTTTTTTTTTCTTTTTTTTTTTTTTTCTCTTTTTGTACTTTTTTGTTTTTTTTTTTTTCTTTTTTTTTTTACTTTTCTTTTTTTTTTTGTTTTCTTATTTCTTTCTGTTTTTTTTTTTTTTCTTTTC